>JASFDG010000343.1:0-23634 GCA_036937095.1 Phaeolepiota aurea
CTTGGATGTTTGGACACTTAGCTTTCACAATAATTTATTTGTAAAGACGGTCCCTCGATCGAGGCTTCTATATCGCAGTCATTACCGTAGCGTAAACATTCATGTACCCTTCACATAATAGTTAACCCATCCAAAAATATCCGATATGGGCGTGAATGTCGGACCCAATCTGGATTTGCAGCCGCCAGCAGTGTCACGCTCACACTGCGCTGGATTCTTCTACCGTTTGGCTTCCAGACCGCTTGCCAGTATCAAGCATCTCCATTCTGGGATCCCATTCTAGAGCAGATAACGACCCTTTCGCTTGGGTTATCACATCGTACCTGAGAAGTTTTCATCTCAGATTGGGCGCCTCTAATCGACGTCACCACTTATCGCCGTCGGTACGACTACTTCATATACAGCGACTTGGCAGGTACATGAAAAAATCTCGGCTATATTACGTACTTAGGGTTGCAATTATGTATCCCGCTGGAGAGATAGGGCGCCGGTGGGGTTGCTGTGTGAAGTGGTGGCTGAGAAAATAAAATAAATGCACGGGCCGCGGAAAAAATAAGCTGCATTATGGCTTGAAGGGATCTCTGGGCCTAGGGCCGCCAAAATGTGCCAGTCCAAGACTCCAAGTTTCTGGTTTACTCATGAAGATCAAGGGACTACTAGAGTGTGAATTTCGCCCTTGCGAAGGGGCTCACTGTCAGAGTTAATGCTAGCCCCGGGCCATTGTAATATCATAGAAATACTAATGATCAGAGTAATTTCATTCAGAAGACAAGCAGAAAACATAATACACATGGAAAACATTTACAATGTAAGGGTGAACATTTTAAATAATGGAAGGATTTCCCCATGTGCCATCTCAATCACTTTGATTGTTCTTCTGGCAATGTGTTTACAATGGGTCTACTTCGATCATTGGAAATCCCCCCCGACGGTGTGGCCGCTGCCATGATCCGCCTGATCCAGGTGAGGGCGCACCTCCTCAATGTCCGAACAGTGCGGGAACAGCGCCAAGCTGCGACTGCCGACTGCCGGACAAATCCCGACGACCTGGGCATTTGCATGCACTACAGTAATCTGTGTGACCGCCTTGGTTCTCAGGACATGAGAACTATTTTCGGTACCTTGACGATCGTTCTGAGATGCTCTTTCGCATAGGCTCTCAGGCGCCTGGCGCCCAGAGAAAGGGGGACCTTTCTTTTCTTCATCCAAAAATTGTTCGGCGTCGTCAAATCAGAGGCGTCCCACAGCGATGGCGCGCCCAATCCCGAGCTTATCGCTTGTTGTGGGAGCAACTGGGGTTATTCAGTCATGGCTCCGGGGGCGGAAGATTACCCAGTGACCATAGTCTGTGAAGTCCCCAAGGTGAGTAAATAGGGGATATTAAAGCCTTCCAATCCGCGATCCCTCTTGAGTTTCACTTGGTAGGAACGCCGTGGGCTTTTTAATTTGGACATAATGTAACACGATGGAAATGCAACATGATGGAACAAGCCTCTTTCTCTTGCTTTGGGGAGCAAGGTCAACGATGTGGGGGATTTGCGTAAAACGTTGAGGACGAACTGAGCCCAATGGGGTCAGCTGGTGATTGAACTGCCGAGGCCCCCTTGCTCTAGTCTGAATTTTTTTAGGCCATCACCTTCACCCCAAGGAACTTCTTCATCCCAATGCGTCACCACGATGACTGCTTGGTCGTCTCCGACTGCTGAACTCCTCAGATACTTCCTCGCCGCCTTGGCCATATACTCATCCATTCCGCTCCAGACCTCGTCAAGCAAAACAACCGGCGGGTGGCCAACCAACGCACGCATTAATAACACAACGCGCTGCTCGCCAATGCTCAGCGCACTAAACCTTCTCCCTGCAAAATCCTTCGCTGTGTCAGGCGCACGGGTAGCATCATGAACCTGACTCCATGCACTAGGCCCGAGGGCATGCAGAAGTTCCCAGCATCTCTCAACCCTCCAGTCACGTAACTTCTCTATGGCCGCAGCGTCTGCATCGAGGCCAAGGTCGTCAAGCACCCCAACCCCTCGCTCACCGCGCGGGACGAAGTTGCCTTCAAATCCCGTTCCGATCGCCTCCCAGACTGTCATCCCCGGGTGCCGCCGCGGAAAGGCGTCAAATTGTTCTGGCGAGACGACACCGATCAGTGCACGCAGGTGTGCAGTAGGCGTGTGCTTGCGGTGCTGCGTCACGGGTTGCTTTGCTCCGGGCCAGGGCGATGGCGAACAGGGAAGGTAAAGGTGTTTTTGTGTGAACGACTGCGGGTGATCGCCTGTTAGCAGCGAGAGCAGGGTTGTTTTGCCGGACCCTGTCACGACAATGAATTTTCATTGCTGATGCGAAGAAGGTGATTTTACCGTTAGTGCCTTGAAGGTGCCAACGCTCGCCTTGACGGATTTGCCAATTAATTCCATTCAGGACCGTTCTAGGGCCGTATCTGACAGTAACGCCGTTCATATCAATGAGGAGAGCATGATCCTTGCTGGTTCGCTGCACGCTTGGAGAATGGTTAGGGTTGGCGACGGGAGAGTCTTTTCTGAGCAGACCCTGTACATCTATTCGTTTACCTGCAATCACCCGTCCTTTGTCCACAAAGCACAAGTGAGTCACCCATTCAGGAATCGTGTCGTGTCTCCGGATTCCTAGGATAAGCCGTGGATTGTGTTTGAGGTGGAGTCTATGAAGAAGAGACAGAAGCGTAGCCCTAGACTCAACATCAAGGCCCGCTCGCAGGGGTTTAGCTTTTCCTCAGCCATATATTGAGAAAACATACTCAGCGGTTCATCAAGCAAAAGGAGCTCTGGCCGTTTCATGACTGCTTTCACAATCCTTACGCGGCGCGTCTGTCCATTGCTGAGGGCTATAAGGGGCAGATCTAGCAAACAACGCAGGCCCATTGAGTCAATGAGCGCGTCGAAAAGTGCCTGGTCTGTTGAACTCATTTCTTCTTGGACTGGGGTAGGGGACATTTCCGATGCACTTTCATCGTCTTTGAATGGATTGGGAGCATCAATGATTGTGTTAGGAAACATGCTTTGTCGCAGCGTAACACGATCCTCTTCACGAACTGCACCATAGCGCGCGGAATAGTCGTAAAAGGCCCCACCTGGCGCGCGTCGGTGTGTAAACGTGACCAAGGATATCCGAGAATAGGGATCATTTCCAGAGGCAGATAACAATGGATATAAGCCTGCTGGAGGAGGGGGCGATATACGCATATGACCTAGAAGTGTCTGATAGTTGATTGAGCCAGGTTCCACCTTTATTGTTGTCCATGTTTTACCTGGAATAAAAAACCCTTCCCTTCACCATCTCCTACGATAGCCCAAGCATCCTTTTCTTGAACTGTCCATGTAACACCTCCGAGAGCAGGTCTAGCCTTATTCGCGTCACCAAAGCGGTATATATTTGCATTTGGCCCGACTTCGATAAGGTTCAAGGCACTGTTGAAATGGCGCCTCTGAAGCACGGCATGAACCATAAGTCTTGCTGGGGGCCATTTCATGTGGGTACAGGCCAGAGGAATTTATGTTCTGGCTAGAGGGATCGGCCTTGGATCACATTTTCACACGCTCGTTCACAACCTCTGACGATTCCAAATTGGATATGCATCTACAGCTTCCCCCCGTTGGTGGAATCAAAGCTACCACCGTTGGAAGTGTGAATATCACCAGCAATAGGCTCTCGGAGAACTAGTGCAGAATTCTCGATGCCCAAGACACCCAGCTAGTGCTGGCAAACATGGTTGTCATTGGTCGACCATTGAGTCAGTTGAACAAATTTGGTATGTCTACGTCTATGTATGCAACACGTAAATGATGTTGATGCTGTAGCGAACTGTTTCTAGGTGCATTTTTTTTATTGTTGAAGTCAAAGAACTTCAACTCGTTTCCACGCAATTGTCCAACACAATAGCTGCGAAGTTTGACTTCTGTTAACACGCAATCCGACTTCATTGCTGTTGGAGCCCTCAAATATGTTCACCATGAGAGGGTGGTTCAAGTATCACCTCCCTACAAACACTTGAACCAACCATAACTGAATCGTCAGTGCGGCAGTTTCCAACCGCTTTGAGTTGCTGAAAATCCTTCTAGATGCCATCCCACCTCTATGATGTGCCCAGTATTTCATCGCCTCTAGCGCTTCGGACACTAGATGTCGCGGTGCTGCCAATGTCATTTATTCTCCTGATTTTTATCTATGCTATCACGCAATTCGTGCCCCATATTTCATACCTTGTGGTATTTGCATTTGGCTTGCGGTTGTTCTTCACGCTTGGGCTTGCTCGCCGTTTACTAAAGCAGTGGTATTCAATGCCTCCGATCAAGCCGATATCGGGGCACTCGATAAGTCAAACCACGGCGGCACCTCCCTTATTGAGCCGTCATTCTCCTCAAAACACACCAGTACCTCCCTTACCGAGTCGTCATCCACCATCTCAGACCACATCAACACCTTTCTTATTTGATCATTCGCCATCCGGGCATACCCCAACGCTTCCCTACACCGTTCTGAGGCAGTGGGCCCCGCAACCAGCACTCGATATTGAACGAAGGATACACGACACCCTCAGGCTGCCTGTGTTGTCCCTTTCATTCGGAACAGTGAAGCACTGCTTCTACGACGAGGCGCTCATAGACCGCCAAACCTTGGATGAACTCCCGACGATTGCTCGAGAATACCAAGATGGTGCTCTCTCGATCACCATAGAGGACAACCCAGCGGAGGATGAGCGGGAAGGTTACATCGCTATGCGCTCTTTATTGCAGCGGTTGGATATCTTTGATTTCCGGAATGTTCTTATCACCATTCCATTCCATCTCCCTCCATCCGATATCGATCCCTCAGAGAAACGCCAAATCCACGATACGATCAGGCTCCGGCGGTTGGTTTGGCATGGCGATTTCAATCGATTCCCGGAAGTCTTTCACCCGCTTGCCACCTTCCCGTTCCACTCCCTCGAGATCCTTTGTTTGACTGGCTGTGAAATCTCGATCTACGACTGCCTTGATCTCCTCTCCCGGTGCGGAAACCTTACGCACACGAGGATAGACACTATTGTCGGGCACAAGCCTGTGATTACCTGTGTTGTGCCGACAGAAGTGCTGCTCCCAAGGCTACGAGCGTTGTGGCTTGGAGCTGAGATTGACCTTGCAGTCTTCTTTGAGAGGCTGAAGACCAGCCGTGCTCTGCGGGATCTGGTTTTCGCCAAGTTGCCAGCCAAAGCGATGCCAAGCTTATACGGCATTGCATGGCACAAAGATATGAATGTTTATGTTGCCAATGTATCCATGTACACTCACCTTGATCGTTTCAACTACGAGCGAGGCCATCGTATGCATCTTTCGTATCTCAATGCTTACGACTATGATGATTGGTAGATGATGTATACTTTTAATCATTACAGTTGCAGAGATACGTCGCTTGCAAAGAATTCAGCGGTTCTCAGGGTCTCGTCAAAAATGCACAACGCGATCATGGCTCACACCAAGTCCGATGAGGCCCATAATCCCATGAAACGCAGGTCTGTTAAAGAGGATGGGAGAGACGCTCGCGTTCTTGGGTCCCCGAGGGACACTCGGATATAGCTGGCAGTCAATGGTAAAGCCAACCCAAGGAAGGCAGTGCTAGACAATCATTTAGTACCTCTGGGAAGGCAGCATCGCAGAAGCTCATGATATAGTCTACAGTTCCCCAGGGGTTGACCCCTGTCTAAGTCAATATTAGCTTACTGGGATGTGATGGTGTTTTTAACAGGATATTCAAGGACTATTGATCAACTCATTTATCGGCCCACTGAAGTTGTAGTTTGGCTCTGCCGACCAAATCAGAGAAGATTCATACCGTTTTTGAAGTATGTATGTCGTTATAGCCTGCTGTGGATGCGCTGCTTGTTTGCCTGGCATTCAAGCTGAGGAAGGGCGGTACGGGCAGCGCACGTATGTGCGTGTATGCGACGTGCGCCAAATGGCTGGCAAGGCTTTCTCGAGCGGATATAATTGCATGTGTAAAATAGGTCCATTACACCCTCCAGCACTACCAAATCCTGGGAGAAGATGCCGTTGGTGATCCCGCTATTGAGGAAGGTCAGAACCGGTTCTCCGACACCGAAATCGGCCACCCTGAGTCAATCAGCCTGCGGTCATCTCCCGTACAAATAGTGCCATCAGGTTTACCAGGCCAGGTCATGCTTGACCGTTGGATCCCAGTGGGCAGGGTAGCGCGCCATGCCAGCAGCCCCTGCCCAATCGAAATCGAAGACCTTGATGGTAGGCCTCCCACAGAAATCACAGGGCATCGTGCACTGTCGACCTGGATCATGATTTAGTTGGGCCGTCAGTCGCCGTGGGCGAAGCCATTGCTTTCCAGGAAATCCAAGACGAGCTCAATGGGGCGCCTTATCGCTATGGTGTACGGGGCGAGGTGGACGGCGCCACTGGAACGTCTGAAGTTATAGAGCGCCTCCAAGCACTTCAGCGTGCACAGCTGTATAGCTGAGGCGCTAGACGGTCAACAGCTAACAGATGATGCACATAGGAGCCATTTATAAATTTAACAACGGGCAGCGGCATCTGGGGGGGATCGCCCGCAGTGTGATGATGAAAAGCAGTCGATTGTGACTCAGGATCCAGCCTTGAGTGTCAAAACTTTCCTCCACCAGCGCATCCCCAGTCTCAGAGAACAGTGGCATGTTTCGTAGATTCGAGGGATGCCAGCAGGGAAGGTGGTGGATGATGGCTCTGATATTGGCCTGTCAACAAGGTAAGTAGTAATTTTTTCAACACTACTTGGTGCCGGTGCCTTGATTTATCCCCCCATGCACGGACCCTGCTCCAGCCCCTTTAATTTGAGACCTAAATGCACAACTGGCCCCCGGCAGTGACTCGATATTCGGATGATGGTGGACACATTTTAATCATTACAGTCATAGAAGTACACAGTATTGTCGTTTGCAAAGAATTCGACAGTCTTGAATGTTTCATTAAAAATCCTCGAGGCGATCATGGACGATACCAAGTCCGACGAGGCCCATAATCCCGTTAAGCGCAGGTCTGTTAAAAAGGGGAAGAGACATTTCCCTGACCCGTCTGTCTTCACCGTGAGGGCGTTGACCACATCGTCAGTACATGCTGAACAAACATGGAGTGAACGAATTTGCTGGAATGCGCCTAGTGAAAGGTATTGAACCAGAGCACCAGCACTTATTCGTGGATCTCGAAGGGAAAGGGTTTTCAACTGGCACATGGAACGTTTGAGGAGACGCTCGAGTGCTTGCGCCCCACGAGGGACAGTCGGACATAGCTGATGGTCAATGGTAAGCCAACTCAAGGAAGGCAGTGTTAAACAATCATATAGAACCACCAGATCGGCAGCATCGCAGAAGGTAAGATGGAGCTCATGAAGGTGTCGGAGACACATGGGCTTTGGGATACCGTATGACATGGATGATGGGTGGATACAGGCTTCGAAAGTTTCGACGCTGAGAAAATATCGGAGGTTTTGAAGCAATGTATCCATGGGTATCACTGAAATCCCGATGTGTGTCAATTGAGACCATGGAGCATGAGAAGGTAGTCCAAAATGGGCGGACTCCCAATCAACATGCCGGAGGGAGGGACTCGCGTGGATGATAGTCCATAGCATGTCCATTTCTGCTGGCGACCAACAGTCGATTGCCACATTTGCGGACAAGAGCTGTGGTAAAGGTGCATGCACAAGGCTGCTCAAGAGGGAACGTGATGAATCGGATAGGTTCAAATCGAGCGCTTTCCATCGCTGGCTATGTTGGAGAAATAGGGACAGGATTAACTCTGTGGATTCGAGTGCTCCGCAATTGTCTGGGTCTGCTTGATTTATATAAATCGAAAGTGGGCAAGTCCCAGCGCGCTGCAACCAAAGACGAATGGGCAGGAGCATGCACTTTCGCGGCTCGCTGACTGCTATAGACGACCACAGGGTGGTCATCGATGTTGCAATTGCCCTCCAATGCATACATATCTGCGTCAGGATGCACGGACTCGTGCGTGATGAAAGTGAAGTCCATATATGTGATTCATATGGAGAGCCGAGTTTGTTTTGAGAGTGGGCATATGTCATGAAAATTTCCCCAATGATTTCGATGGGCAAACGGTTGAATGGGGGGACATGCTTGGGAGGGTGTGTGGATAGGTGATATCCCCAGGTTGACCAGGTCCAGAATTCTTGCCAGAAATTTAAAATGCAGGAGAGGAGAGTGATCGGAAAAAGCCCGCCAATATTGCCTGAGAGGCCAGTCGAGATAAGGAAATAACCAAGGGGCCGTAGTATCATGGTGTACAGGACGTTATGGCAGAGTCTCTAAGGTGGTAAACCATGAGGATCACAAAATTCAACATAATCAAGTGACTAACCTTCAAAAGGTTCGTTGAAATTGCAACATTTGTTACAAACTCTGGGGAGGTTGGGTGCTTGGATGTGGAAGGTGCAGTACATGGTGACCTACCCCTTCCCGGAGTGATGCGAGTTGAGTTTTGAAAAAGTACAAGGTCGCGTAGCAGATAGAAAGACTTACATAAATGGTAATCTTGGTCATCTTCCTACCCATGGATTGTGGAGTCCATTTGTTCCAATCACAGGAGCGGCCTTACTGTAACACGGTGAATCTTAATCTCATGGAGTTGGTTCAAGAAAGGTTGACTCGAGGCGAAAGGTGCACATAACATGTGTAAAGAACGGCTTGGGGTGATCGTTGGGAGCGTGCGCGCTCCGGGTCCGTCCTTTGCGGCGCCTCTGGCCCGGTCTGTAAGAACTGAGAACGGCTGCGTCCTTCTAGTAGCCTAAACGAGACTCATCAGTTTATGCAGAGCGCTGCAGTCGAGGAAGTGAGACGCGTTCCTATTTCTGCTGTTGGGCATAACGAAATCATTTCACATGAATGTCGGAAGGTTCTCGACCAGATGTAATAATTGATGGTTCTTGTGGCAAAACGCAGCTGGGTTGAGTTTGCGGGGTTAGGTTTCATTACATGGGTGTATTGATCTGCTGAAGATCGAATGGTATTACATTACAACGATGGAGCTAATGTGAATGGCGCATGGTAAGTGACCTTTTGAATATACGATCGCGTCCACTCACTCACCAATAATGATACGTTATTCATCCGGGCAATAGCACAGGGCTAGCTTTGTACTTGCATTGTGGGTGTATTGCGTGGCTGTTGGGTCTCGGATATTAAAGGTTCTCTCTCCCTTGGCTCTTCGTTGATTTCACCCCGTCGGCATCGTTCATTGTAATGACAATCAGTACATGAATGACCTGGAGCATGAGGCTAATCAATCTTCCAGTTTTGTGCAACGAACATACACCGGCAGTTGGATTATACGCACGCAACGATGTAAAATCCAAGATGAACCCTGCAATAACGTCGCAGCAAGCGACTAAAATAATTCCACAAATGGAGCCATCTGACATTTTGGTCCTAAGCCAGGCCTCTGTAGAAGTGTATCGCCCAGGGTAGAGTTATTACTCTGTGTGATGGTCAAACGATTGCTGGCCTTCCAGAGCGTCTCTTTGGAGCGTGGTGGACAAACGATGATTTTGTTCAAACTTCTCGTGCAACGTATTTGGCGTTGTTTCGGGGAGAGGTCATTATCAAACAGCCAGTCTTTTCAACCTGTATTGTCATTAAACTTCACCAGTTCATCGCGAAGAACAATGGACGCGGCTCAAGTTCGTCCAAACCGCTATCGCCACGAGAACGGGGTTGACGCTGGACGGCCGCGATCCAGGAATAAAATTTGGTCAACTGGGGAAGGCGGTCCGAGAAGTGGTGTGATTACTGCGAGTACGCCCAACCACGTTGACAGTGATCGTTGGGAGCGGGGAGGCCACTGGGGTGGAGGGGCAAGGGGAGCGAGGGGGAGAGGGGGAGGAAGTGGAAGGGGTGCGCGTAAATTTGGGAATGTGTCGTTGCACCTGGCGCCTCCGAAGAGCAGGGAACCCGAGCTGGTTGATGATGAGATGCATGAAGACGAACACGGGTCCGTTGCCTATGAGGAGGAACAAGTTGAGGCCGAAGAAGAAAGTGTCATCAATGAGCCTGAGCTCGAGACGAAGGAAGAACGTGAAAAGTTTTACCAAGAGGTTTGTTTTATTTTGCGGGAGCTTGCGGCGGCTTACTGCACTGTAAACAGCTGGTCAAAGCGCGTGAAGTGGAGAGAAAGAAGGCTATCGCAGAAGGGAAAATGGACGATCCACTTGTTCCGAAGCGTTTGGAAGATGCGATCTCCATAGTTGGAACATGCATGGACATGTGTCCGCGCTTCGAGCGGTACAGAAGGGAGCGGGAAAATAACCTGTTTGAATGGGAGACGGTACGTCGCATTTAAAATCAACCGCTATCTAATATCTGGTGACCATATCCAGATTCCTGGGACGAAAAGGATTGACCATCGACGCGCTGTCAAGATGTATGAACGCGCAGCAGGCGACAAGACTCTTCCGTCAGATCTTCGACCCCCACGTGTACTCAAGGTATGATGCCACCATCTTGTCCATAATTTTATATTTATGGGTATTAGCGGACCTTGGATTATTTGTTCCACGACCTTCTTCCCCGGGGAGGTTTCATTCAAACCTTCAACTTCATTCGCGATCGTTCGAGGTCGGTGAGAAATGATTTTACGATGCAACATATTACTGGCCCGATGGCGATTGAATGTCACGACCGTTGCGCCCGTTTTCATATTATTGCGCTGCACATGAACCGTGATCAAGCAGGGTTTTCTGTGGCGCTCGAGGAACAGCAATTAATGAACAGTGGGTTCATCATTTAAATTATGTCCCACCCATTCTCACTGCTACACAGCCTTACAAAGCCTTAAAGAATTTTACGAAGATCAACGAGGACGTTATGAATCTCCGAACGAACTTGAAATGCGAGTATATCATCGCCTTATTCACATTCGTGACCAGAAAGAACGACATGAGGATATACCAGACCATATTACCTCCCATCCAGTCTTCAAGCTCACAACAGACTTTCGCCTTCATGTCCAGCGAAGAAGCGCCCCAATCAGCAAGACATCTGCCCTGGTTGTGGATCGTGAGGGGATGGAAATATTCAGCAAACTGGCAAATGTTTTGCGTGAGCAGGGCAGCGTCGTCATGATCTATCTCGTCGCGTGTATTCTGGAAAGGCTTTTTGGGAAGGAGACTATTGATGATATTGAAGGTATCAGGGGCAACCTCACTATTCCTGAAATTATCGATGGCGTCTCTGGCGGTAGGGAGGACAAGGACGATTCTGTTGCGTTCCTCGAAGACGACGGCGTGCAGGATGATTTGGAGGATTATGGGGATGGAATGGATCCTACCGACGACTTTCCTGCTGCTCCACCAAACACTACCACCACTTCGTCAGCCTTTTCAGGTTCGACCTTCCCTGTGCGCTCCTCCGCACCTGCAGCAGCGACGTCGGCCTTCTCCAATCTTGTATCAACCCCCAATGCATTCCACGTCCCATCGGTTTTTGGCGCCTCGGCGTTTTCGACCTCCAACTCAATTACTCCCACGCTTAATTCAACACTATCAGCCATACCTCAGCCTTCACCTCCGAAGTCTGTATTTGATCGCCCTGGAAGAACGGATTTGAAACCAGAGGGCCGCTCTTCAGCTCCGATCCCAAGTCCCTTCTTTGCGCCAGTGAGGGCCCCGTCGTCCATGGTGGCACCACAGCCTCTCAAATCGTTGACATTTACCTCAACGTCCACAATCGCAACACCGCAAATTCCAAACTTTTTCAGCAACACTTCAGGTGAATGAAGCCAGTGGCACCGTCTTTGTGTTTGCTAACTAAAAGTTTCAGCTCCTTCAACCAGTGCCTCGACTCCATCGGCTATAAATGGGAGGCCCACCACGAATGGGTTTCTGAGTGTGTCTTCGAGCGACCACCCCCCAGCAAATGTATTTAACGGCCAACCCAACATCTTTGCGTCGTCAACGAAGGCTTTCCCTGCGCACGCTACCTTAAATCCGCACACTTCTGCATTTACGCCCTCCCTGAACTCAGCACCTTCAGCGCCATCCCTTTCTGACACTAAACCTTCCTCTTTCCCCTCCCAACCTGGCATTCAATCGAACAAACCCTCGTTCCCTGCATCTACACCCAGCAACCCTTTCTTCTTTAATAATCCCAGCCCTTCGACATCTACCGTGTCAGACAGGCCTTCTAATACGCCAACACCCCCACCTCTCAAGATCAATACGAGTTTGATGGCGAACGGGGCGATATCATCCCATCCGGCTTCACCCGCCGAGCCACCACCACTCATAAGGCACCAGCCCATTTCGCTTCCTTCAACACCAAACGTTGAAATCCAACCTGCAAACCCTCTCCTTGGTCGGTTGCGAAATACTCTGGAATTATCTGCAGCGACACCAAGTCCTGAAGTCCTAAGTCCACTTTCTTTAACCCCAACGACGGCAGCAGGCCCTTCAAGGGTCACCAATTTTATACCCAATGGAACTCCAAGCTTCAAGCGATTCAAAGCAGATACCAATCCTCTTAACGGAAAGGGAAAGGCAAGGGAGCTAGATACAAACGACAACGATAAAGCCCGGGAGGCAGATCAAAATGGTAAAGGGAAGGCGCGAGCAATAGACTTATCACCAGCGGAAATGGAAATCCAAGCGCTGGAATTTAATCGACAAGGATCTACAGTAAAGGGATGCTTCAGGCAATGGAAGCGGCGTACGATGGACCGGGCAGCATGGGTTGAGGCTTGCCGCCACAGTGACGCTTACCGCCAAAAGATACAACACGATCCGCGGGCACGTGGTTCTCCACTCGACAAAAAAAGCAGAGTCTCGAACGGCATCGTGAATTCAGTTTCGCCTCAAAAGAAGCGCGCCCGTCGGCGTGTATCCGCCGAATACAAAGCCCCTCGCACAGATGAAGGATTGGCCCGACGTTTCAAAGAGGTGCAGATTCTTCCATTCAACTCATCGCTCCTCATGTCTCTATTTCGTGGACTTTGTGGCCGTTTGCTCATTGTCGTGCTGTATCCCATTTCAGAACCACGAAGAACACGAGCGCCGCTGGGCACAGGGCTCTTTTTTACAAGTCATCAGAACTCGGGTCAAACAGAGATCGGGTACGCTACCTGCGTCACCATGGCACATATGGCTATCAATGAACCCTGAGAGCGACGCCACCGCCATTTGGTTGGAGAAGAAATTCGACGTCCCTGACTCTGGTCAATGGTTGTCCGACAAGGTTTATTCAATACCTCTCATCCCTGCGCGGGGAACTGTAGCGCTTAACAATCCTGGTATAATGGTGTTCGAATGTACACCACTTGAAGATGTTCTGGATGAAATCGAAAGGTTTTTCTGCTCCTCCGTCGTCATTGAATCTTCCCTCATCAATGATTTCAAGGAAATATCGAATACTTGATGATTGCTCTCGCCTGCGCGATATCATCAAGGCTTTTCCGCCTGATCGTCATTTTATCCCATCCCTATTGATATTCTGTTGGACTGCAAGGGAGCAAGTATACCCCACCTCTGATTTCTTCGACATGGTGCGTCTAAACCTCATTCTGTACGATGGTTATGCTTAAGTTCGAGCAGGTTAAGAAGCTTGTTGATGAAAAGACCCTTCAAAGTTATGCGGTCCTACCAATGACTTCCTCATCCAAGGATTTGGATCAAGCGCTTGCAGAGTCCCTAAATCACTTGACTTTAGACACTGCGGGCAAGTTAGTACAGGCCCTCACGATAAAAGGTAGGGTTGCACGTCCAGACACTTCTCTCAAACTCACCTCTATAGGTGGATTTAAACTTTTCGAGCCACTTCTGAGTGCGTTTGTGTCGGAATGGATGGAAAATTGCTTGGCGAATGGATATTGTAGGTGTTCCATTATGACGAAAGGGAAGATGTCTCACATATCGCATTCTAGTCAATTGGACCCTCTACAACCATCTCATCCCAACCTTCGTCTCCTTGCTGAACACGTCAAATCGTCTCATAGCCCATTTACTATCGAATAAGATGGGTGATGTGTTCCCACCACTCAACTTAGCTGGTGCACATTTTATGGACAGCGAGTACGTTTAAAAGCTGCCCCAAAGAACTTCTCACTTATTTAGTGAACCAGTTCGGCCTACGAGGCTTCCCTTGAGTGGCTAGCTTCCATGAGTTCTGGGGGTGATACCAGTCGCATATCTGTTGACATCCAATCCCATTGGGATGTCGACCAAGGTAATATAGTTATACTCTGCAAGGGGTTTTCCTGACACTCCTACCAGATTTCCCTGCACGGACATTCCTGGAACACCTACTTGAGCTTGCTTTATATCGTGCTGAGCGACAAAGCACGGTCGACAGCAACACGCGATACTTTGTTCCAGTGTCGAGGATAAACACTGCCTTGGAATCTTTCAAGGTTGAGACTCAGCCCTATCAACTGAAGATGTGTCAGGCCTTGAATCTGACCATGCGCCGATCACCAAAACGACGAAGCCGTTCCCTGGAGACTGAGCGGTCTAGGTACGTACATCAAACATATAACTTGCATCGTTTGCGCATCCTAATCAACAATATTCGTCAAGTGCTGGTGCAAAACGACTGCGCCTTTCGGCATCTGTCGCATCGACGGTCAACCATCGATCACCACCTTCGAGCCCTCTTCCAAATGGCAGAGGCACCCCATCTCCAAGTGCTAGCACGGTATCGCTATCTCAGTCTGAGACACCACGCGTCACTGTTGCAATGCTTCGGGCTCTGGCGAAGGATTTGAAACAAAAATATTCGACACCTTCATAGCTAGATAGATCAATGTGGACCACATCTAACGAACGTTTCAGGCTACTTACACTAGTTTAGTTGGATTTCTATGCTTTACTTTATTTTTTCTGTTGCTTTGCTTTGAGATGGCACCTATACGAATGGAAAATTGCATTGCTCATATACATAATACATACACCTAGTTTTGCAACTTTGAAGCTGACTTCATTGTTTGTACATGAAAGAAAGAGAGAAAGCCACGATGCTCTGAAGTCCATGAAGTTGATTCTCTAGCATCTAGCTGAAGGCGAGGGCAGACCAGGTGGCGACAGCACCGATCGTGACTGCAGTTGCAGTCTGTGCAACAACAGCCGCAATCCGCCGAGAGCGCTTGCGAGGAGACGGTAGATCGCCTGATCGCAAGTCGAGCATTGCGCAGTTCCCGCCCGCTTTGGGTTCACCCATAACGACATCCGCATCTGCGCTCACGCCAATGCAGGGGCCGGAGCAGCCAACGCCCACATCCACGCTGGGCGGCGTCGACGGGCGCTCACTCTGGTTCGCATCCGTGTTCGCAGCCTCCGCCGCCGTGCCCTCGTCTGTATCATCGCGCTTCCGCTTCAACGACGTCGGAGCAGGGACGCGAGTCTGAGCGGTTGTCGCATCACAGTTATCACAACGTGTCTCAAGCGGAGCACTCACCTGCTGCATAGCAAAGTGAATCGTCTCGAATGCCGCATCGCGCGCAGCAGCTACAGCCTCGAGGTCGGCTTCGATCTGCTTCTGCGCACTGGTACGAAGACCCCTCATTTCTATTATAAAGTGTCAGTGAGAAAGTTTTTTGAGATCATGGAAGGTTCCACATACCTTCAACTAATTCCTGGAGGATCAGAATGTTGCCTTTAACGACTTCCCTTTCGAGGAGTGTGCCTGGGGGTTCTGGAATAGCAGCCGCAGTCGAGGCCGAAGAGAGGTTCAAGACTGATGCTGAAACATGCTTGACTTCTTTCTGCAGCGCCGCCAGGCGATCCTCAAGATCAGGGATATCATGGCTCGCTACATCAGCCACCTCCTGTTGCAATGCATTATACTGCATATCAATGTTTGCAAGACGGTCTTCGAACGTGTTGAGTTTCCCGTCAATCGCGTGAACGTTAGAATTAAATCGCGTCTTGTATTTGCGCCTGTGCTCTTGAAGTTTCTCGACCGTGCTCTGGAACCAAAATTAAGCAAATCGGAATTATAAACATGATTGGATCCCACCTCCAAATGTAACATCGACTCTTTGAGCTCGTCAACGCCCACCACAGCGGGTACCCTCGTGGTCTCAGTTTGCTCAGCTATGGATCCTGTGCTCGCAACTATAGGAGCCTCCTCTTCGTGCATAGGAGTTCCCTCCCCTTGCACAGTTTCCTCGTGTATATAACCCTCCTGTTGGCCAATCGGGGGCGGGACGGCTGGCGGATCGAGGGCAGGGGCTTCCAAAGCAGCAGGGCTACTTGCATTAGCGACTGGACGGGGCGACGGAGAAACATCCGGACGTGTTAGAGACCAGGGGCCGAACAGTCGGGATTGCATGACAGGAAGGGGAAGGATAGGAGGGAGGGGGGCTTGAACACGGATAGCTGAAGGAGCTGGTGAAGGGCTAGCAAGATCCATGGGAGATGTTGACCTGGATTTGCTGCTGTCGTATTGGAAAGGGTTGGACTTCCCCCCAGGAAGATCATCGGAGGCTTGATATGGCACTAAGGAATCATGTTCTAGTGGCCTCGGCGAGGGTGTGTTACCATAATATAGCGGGGACGAAGTGTAGAACTCTGGGAGCTCGGGCATCGACAGCTCTGGCAGGGATTGGTTGAATGTCGGAGATTGTTCGATACTGGAGAGTTGTGAACATGGTGGATTCGATGGGGGAATGAGGCGCCGCAAGACCTCAAAGGCCCGCCCAAAATTGTTCAAGGAAGTGCGGTTGTTATGCTGAGATGATTGAGGAGGGGGGATTTCCTCAATATCAGAGTATTGATTTGAGCTCGAAGATTCGTCAGATGACGATGACGAGACATCATGAATGCCATAACGTCCCGAAATCGATCTTATGGAAACATTTGACGGGCTGGAGGGCACAATCAAAGGCTTAATGACTGACGGGGCTAGGCCACTATAGAGCAGCTCAACGCGAACGACCACTGGCCGCACACACTCCTCGTTCTTTCCCACAGTTTTGCCGAATGTGACGAAATCGCCATTGGCAAGTAAAGCAGGGGTTTCAGGCTTCAACATCCTCGAAAACGTTTCTCCAGGTTTGCGTATATGAGTGCCATGATGCGAGTTCAGATCGATAAGGTATGCCTTGGTAGTCGGGCACAGTTAGTATAACGCATGATAATGAGAAAACATACGCATCCTACATTTCCGCTATCCGAGAATGCGATCTTGGCATGCTTGCGACTCACGACGGCACATCGGAACATAGCCTTGCCTAACTCATTGTCTTGAGACCTGCGCTCAGTTTCTATGCCAGGACGCCGCCCGATGTGAACGACGCTTGTATTGGTTCTGCGAAAAATCATCCCATATGCTTCATTGGAGCCAGATTTCTCAATATGAAGGGCGATTCCTACGAGATAGGAATCAGAACGAGTTGCATTACTAGTATGCCACCCCTCACCCGTCACAGGACGGTTCCCAGACCGAGGTGGATGGTCCAACGCTGCTCGTTGAGCAGGTCTGGAACCCAAGAACTGGATTTCATCTGAATCTAAGCCCGACATTTGAATGGATAGCCTCTCTTGTATGATGGTAAAAGGAGAATCTGCAACAGTCCTGGAAGCCATGCTTTATCTACCAGCCGGAACCGATTTCAATCCCCGCTTATGGCCAATTATGACTCTTGCTCATTTTAAGCGTTAATTCCACATCCCACAAACTCTTAACTTGTAATAACAAAACTCTCTAGAAGGATATTGTATGTATTCCCTACCTATGCCTATGATTATTTCCGGTTAACAAGCGTTGTATGAGTCCTGGATCAAAATTAATACCAACATCAAAGCGATCAGCCTGGGTAATGGCTAACACTGGCACCCTCGATTTTGCGACGGCGTCGCGGCGGCACAACCTTATCCAGGGTACTAACAAATGTTCTGTATAAAACCCCTCATGTTTCTTGCTATCTGGTAGGCATTCGCTCGACCCGCTCTCGAGAACACAGTTTGTGAGACTCCGAGTCAGACCACTCTGCACGATCCGTTCCCTGCTTTCAGGTCAGAGAGAGAAGGATCCCAGGTGTTACCTAGCTTCCCGCTATACAAAGCCTTTCCCAGAACAAAAGGTGTTAGCGCTGTTAGCCGTTAGCCTGGAGTGGGGGATCAGCAAAACCCATGACATCATTCTAAATCTAATGCATTTATATACCCCTGCCCCGCAATCCATTGAGACACCCTCGCACCCATATCAGACCCGAGTATGCCTCTTTTTTACATGTGAGTTTTCCAAAACGACGACGAGCCCTCATTTTACATCGCCCTCCAGGAATGGTATGCCCATTGGGAGCACGGCTATCCTTCTGGCTCTCGTAGCCAGTATGGGTGGTTTCATCTTTGGCTATGACACTGGCCAAATTAGTGACATCCTTATCATGGAGGACTTCAAGCTACGCTTCGCCACATGTTCAAATCCACTCGATCACAATTCTTGTCATTTCAGTACTGTTCGTGCAGGACTGATCGTCTCTCTGCTCTCAATCGGTACTCTCGCAGGGGCTCTCATGGGTGCACCGTACGTAACTAAGATCATAACTGAATTTTTGCGTTGAAAATGGCTTTTCAGGATCGCCGACGGAGTTGGCCGACGATATGCCATGATCATTGAATGTGGTGTCTTCATAATCGGTGTCATTGTGCAGCTATGTACTTTCACTGTTTGGCAGCAGTTTGCCGTTGGCCGTTTGATCAGTGGATTAGCTGTCGGCGCCCTAAGTGCCGCTGTGCCCATGGTATGCACTCCACTGTCTCCCTCATGGTTGCAACAGCTCAAAACGCCCCAGTATCAAGCGGAAACAGCCCCAACTAATATCAGAGGGACCTTGACGGCTACGTATCAGCTATTTATTACTTTCGGCATTCTGGTTGCATGTTTGTCAAACCTGCCGAGTCAGCCTCCTGAAAGCTAATGTACCCTTATTCCCTAGATTGTATTGGTATTGGGACACGTGACCTATCTGGCGCAGCATCTTGGCGTACACTTGTCGGAATCGGTATCATTTGGCCCTTCGTGCTCTCTATTGGAATTATATTCATGCCGGAGTCCCCGCGGTTCGTAGTTCCTCTTGCTTACATCCAAAGGGGATAATATTTACGGCACATATCAGTTGGCTTGCCGCTCACGGTCACATCAAGAAGGCTCGGCATTCGGTTGCTCGCTCATATGGTGTTTCCATTAAGGATGAACCTACAAATCAATTTGTTCAATTGGAGGTCGACGAAATTGTAAACCAGATCGAAAATGAACGGCGTTTGTCGAGTGGTTGGATCGATTGTTTTAAACCAAAAAACAAAACTCTGTATCGGACACTGCTTGGCATGACACTACAAAGTTTTCAACAACTAACAGGGGCCAATTACTTCTTCTACTATGGTGCAACTATCTTCCAGAGCGTTGGTATCAGCGACTCGTTCGCTACTCAGATTATCCTTGGAGCAGTCAATTTTGTTTGCACGTTTGGTGGCTTGTATGTCATGGAAAGGGTACGAATCAATACGACTCAGCCCTATATAAACGCTCAAAAGGCGACGTAGTTCGGACGCCGCATGCCCCTTATTATAGGTGGTGTTTGGCAGTCATGTTGGCTTTTCGTCTTCGCAGCTGCGGGTACAGCTAAGGACCCAACAACGGATGAAGGCATTGGAAAATGTTCGCGAACATTGTGTTCTCTCTCTCACCATGTTCTAATCTAACTGCGATTCCAGTGATGATTGTTAGTGCATGCTTGTTCATTCTCGGATATGCTATGACCTGGGCGCCTGGTGTATGGATTCTCATCGGTGAGACGTTCCCTACGCGCACGAGAGCGAAGCAAGGAGCTTTGTCCACATCAGCTAATTGGTGTGTGTTTCATTCAATAATACACGATTCTTACTAAGATTCTTACTAATACACACGATCCACATCGTTAGGTTATGGAATTTCCTACTCGCCTTCTTCACGCCGTTCATCACGTCGTCTATCCAGTTCAGATATGGGTTTGTTTTCGCAGGTGAGGCATAAATATCCCTTTTTGCCTTGAAATAACAATTGTTTCTTCTAGCGTGCAACCTTACAGGCGCTGTAATCGTCTACTTTTTCCTGTATGAGTCATCCGACCTCTCCTTAGAGAGTGTTGACGATGTAAGCTGTATAGTTTATACCTCAATTTCCCCTCAACAATTTTACCTTACCAGATGTATAACGATCACAATTGCAAACCTTGGACCTCTAGAACCTGGGCACCGGCCGGTTACACATCTCGATATGATCTCGTGCAGCAAACCAAAGCTCAAGCTCACAAACCTCTCGCGTCTGCCATGGAAGAAAAAAGGCTTGAGACGGCCGGTTCCAGTAGTGAAAATCGATACAATGACAATGAAAACGGATTTCAGGATACAATGAGCACTGGACCCAGTGCAGGCACTGACAATCAAGGTCCCGATCGAATTGATAGCGTAGCGGGTGATCCACAAGGAGGAGACGTGCTGACAAAGGACCTGTAGGTGGTAGAGGTCAGTGACTTAGATAGACATACGGGGTAGGGGCCGGGGCTGGTGTCTGCGACCCCAGTAACACTCAAAATTTCCTCAGTTTGCCCTAGCTTTAGACCCCTTCAACTACTCATTAATAACACACCTGCGCTCATTCCTAGAATTCTAATGGGTCGCTTTCTACCATCGTTCAGCGCCCAGGGTGTGGCGGGAAATAGGCGTTTGAAAATTGCACCTGCAAATCAGCCGAACTTCCCACCATGGTCAAAACAATCCAGGCAAATTTGCCCTAGAACTGGGGGGGTGAATGGGCTGTCAAATTATGTGTATCTACGGGCTGCAAACTCTTGAGTCTTGATAGGGCTGTTTAAATAAAGGATATTAAGTATGAGCTGTGGCTCCACAGTGATGTTTTATTTTTTGGATAGACTAATTTCAAATTTCATTACCTCTCTTTTTGTCCCGATCATTGCATCCAATGAGCTCAGGCAAGTTCAAGCAGCTCAAGCTTTACCTGCAAGCTCTCCCAAAAGCTCTCCCACTGGTGGATACAGCTGACCAGGATGCCAAAATCAACCAACTTTCAACTTTTTCAATTGATGAGGGATGGGCCTGAGATGCTAGGGAAGAAAATCGGGAGCTTGAGGTCGCAACAGCACCCAGTGGAAACACGCAGCAGTCATCAAGCTAAGGGAACAACTATGGGAACAAGGAGGCTGGTGATTTTGTATCTGGAGACGAGGAGTGGCGGTAATGGTCTTAATGCCATGCAAAAAGCATGTTAATTATAAGGGCCCTGTAGGCTAATTAGTGCAAATTTGCTGGGTGAATTAGGCGTCGGAGCTATTTCCCGCCACATTAACTGCGCCCTCCAAAAACCCTATTATTTATTTGGCAGCGGCCTGCAACACAAACTGCCTCACCTGCACAAACTTGACTTCCGCTTTCTAATACCATACAAAGCCAACTGTCTTCGATGTGTCCCCAACATGTGAAGTAGTGGTCATCGGCGCTCCTGGAAGAGTTCACACGGTGCTGCACATAATTCATTGTATTACCTGGGATAGTCTAGGCCCTAACGCGCATGGCTTTCAGGGTCCATGTGGATGACCTTACGCGTCTGGGATCTGAAGGGTCAGGCTCAAACTGGCATCTGCCAGCTCATACAATGGGGTTGTAGCTGTGAGTCCTCCCAGGGAAGAAGGTTTTTAGGTGTCTCGTCGGAAATACATGCTGCTTATTGGGAACCTGAGTCGGCGCTGACAAGACGTGTTGGTTTTCTGATTCAATGGTACGAAGAAGAGTCCCTCATACTTCATATTCTTCCGTTCTGGTGTTATGCGAGCGGCATTCCGTTGACTCCGCTGTATGTGAGGGGAAGGACTAGAGTTCCGCAGGTTGAAAAAGGTGGGCATCTCAACTATGTGAGACGTTTCCTGTCTGCTGACTGTGGCCTTCGCAAATGTTACCTCTTCCAGTTCCTGAGATATTGGGGCAGACTTTATATGGATAATAGCCGTTTAAGCTACGGACCTTGTGATGATGTTTGGCCCTCAAGGTCGGTTGCGGAGGAGTTTCACCGCGCTTCTCGTGGTGTGGAGGCTTGTTCCTGCTCGATTACTTCCTGTCAAGTTAGCGCCTAGACTACTCGGTGTCCAGCTGTCTGGTAAGCACCATCCTTGACAGCAGAGCAGTCATTTTCACAAGCGGACTTCACTGGTCGTTGACGAGGATAATAACTTCAATTCCAATTTCAATCATTAACTTGTGCTCGGTGGTGTACCTGGATACTCCTATCTGCTCCAATTCCAAGGCGGGCCGCGAACTGCGTAGGGTTGCGGCTTCCATCATCAAGCCGAAAACAATGGATAGAACTGTTGGGAACAAGACACTTGTGTGTTATTTCCATTCGCGTAAAGAGCAATGGATGCGCACACATTGGTTGCTCTATTATTTCAGCGAACCTTCTTTGATTGACACTGTCGAAGATGTGAACGTGGGCAGGATTGGCTGTGGGGAACTACAAACGTGTGAACCCTGCACTGGTAAAATCTTTGCTCGCTGCTACTTACGTATGGAAATTGTTGGTGTAGTACCCTTGAAAGTTCCTCCGTTGGCCAACCGATAATTCAACAATGGAACTCGCTGTGGACATCGGCTTCGGACCAATCGGGCGGGTTCAGTGACTGATGTTATATTCGCTCCATCGAAGAGGTATTCTAGCTTTGAATGCTGCTGCTTCGTCACGGGTGCAATGTGCCTCAACGGACCATCGTTAACGCGAGACCCACCGCACAAACCCATTTATGCCAAGATTTTCTCTTTTGTGGGTCTTTCAAGGTTTGAAACCCTTTCGGATATGAATGTACCTTCCATCTGATCCGGAGTCACAGGACGCTATTTTTGATTTCTCTGGTTTACGCAGAGGGCGAGACTCAAAGGCTAGACGGTTCTGACATCTTGTTCTGCATGGGCATAATTTACCCCGCTAGGTGTGTTACCTGTCGCTTGGTATTCATGCTTTGAAAGTCAAGTTGTGTTGCATAGATGGAGGATTGTCTGAGAGTCTATAGGAGTCGCATTTAGTGGACATCGCGAAGTCTAGAACGAATTCTTTATGCTGTCAGTCTCGGCAATCAGGTGTATGTGCACCCTTGCACAGAAGACACTGCTCTTATGCCTGGTTCGTTGAACGCCTTTGTGTAAATGGTATTGAAGCATTCGGTCGCAGCCCTATACCCTCGCCGATGACTGCACCTCTAATGGAAACAGATACTCCGCAAAATCGCACACCTTGCCTTATGCAGGCGACCGTTCATACGCCGCTTGCAACCATACGCAGATAACTTTCCGTGGTACTGGGACACCCTGGAAGCGTATATAATAGCCCATGCTATCCCCTCTATCCTCATCCTTCAGTTCAAGCATCTCATCAGTCTCATAGTCATCTAGTCACAGCTCTCCTCATCTCATCAACTCAAAATCTAGTCCAATAACCATGTCTTCCCCAGCTGCCCAGAACATCTACCTCAGCCGCGTCGGAAAAGAGCTCATTCTCTTCGAAGGCCAAAACACCTCCAAGACCACACCCAAATTGAAGAACGTCCTTGTCATCGGAGGCGGTATCAC
>JASFDG010000344.1:7115-23624 GCA_036937095.1 Phaeolepiota aurea
GACAAGCTTGTATCTGACTATGCCTTGACATATGGCATCGGCTTCTCGAGTGTTTGCGCGACTCTTTGTACGCCTATTTTGTGCCACGAGCATGAACTATGCCTCCGGTGGCCCAAATGCTGCCTCTGCTTCGCTACCATGGGTCATTAACCCCGCGCGAGGGGAGTGGATATAAACTGCTCTGATGTAAGAGCGTCGTTTTCTAATTACCGCCTGCTTCACAAGCCCCTTGCCTGAAAGATGTTTTCTACCACCCTCCGCTCGTCTTTATTCGTCCTTGTGGCATCAGCTCTCGCCGTCTCCGCCACCCCAGGTCTCTCCCTCAAGGTCGATGGTATATACGTTCCTCCCTATATATTAGCCCTCTCTCACCAAGTTCCTGACCAGGCCCCAGCTCCGTCGATGGCATCTCCAACTTCAAAGTGGTCGCGACCGTCACCAATACAGGTGATGAAACGCTGAAGATTCTCAATGACCCCCGCAGTCCCCTATCAAAGCTCCCAGCGGATACATTTACAATTACCGCCGATGATGGCTCCAGGCCGTCATTCACTGGTATCAAGGCGAAATATGTGCCCCAAGCAGCCATTAAAGCAGGGTCTGACGCTCTCACCATCCTCACGCCCGGGCAGTCAACACAAGTAGAGCATGACTGTAAGAGGCCCCAATATTGCTTCACATTTCAAACTCACGTTCCATCACAGTGTCCAGAGCATATAACTTCACTGCTTCGGGAGAAGGATCATACAGTGTTGAAGCCCGCAACCTCTTCCAAATTGTCAATGAGGCTAACGAAATCAGCTCGTTATACGCCACCGCTGAAGCGCACAGCGCCCACATCTCTGGGGCGCTGACAGTCGCTCCTCCGACCCACTCAAAGCGGACGTTCAACGGCTGTATAGCGTCTCAGCAAACGACTCTGGGTTCTGCCGCTGCCGCTGCACAGAACTATGCAGCGGAATCGTACGCATACGCCTCCGCACATACCGCAAGTACCCCTCGCTACACCACCTGGTTCGGCACATACACTTCCTCTCGCCACAATACAATCGTATCCCACTATAAAGCCATCAGCGGCAACAATTTCGCCACATATGCGTACGACTGTACTTGCACCGATTCCGGCACCTACTCGTATGTTTACCCCGACACGTACGTATGCGGTGCCCACTACGCGTGCCTCTGCTAACACCTGAGCTGACTTGTACAGCTTCGCGACTGTTTACCTATGCGGCGCGTTCTGGAGTGCCCCACTTACAGGCACCGACTCGATGGTGAGTTAAACCCGCTTAATTCCGCAATGCATAGGATTGACTGTCATGCCCTGATAGGGTGGCACGCTCATTCATGAATCCTCGCACTTTACTAAGAATGCGGCGACCCAGGACTTTGTCTATGGGCAGCTTAGTGCTATGTCCCTTGCGCAAAGCTCCCCTAATGACGCGATCGCGAACGCTGACTCGCACGAATATTTCTCAGAGAATAACCCAGCGCTCGCTTAGATACCGGCGCATCAGAGTTGGATGAAGAGCGTATATATGAAATAAAAATACCCTTGAGTATGTGACACTGTCTAGAATGTGAGAATTGTGTCAGTCCGTCAATATTTCATTATGCCAAGTGGTGACTGCGCTCGTTGCTCATTGACCATCAATCGCAAGTCTGGATTGCTACTATCCGTCTAACTGAATCCAGAACTGCTGACTGGAACGCAAGATATATCTGGTCGGCTTTCCAAGATGTAAAGCATTCATGTCATTTGATTTAGGTTCGTGATACAATTTGGAGGGCGGCGACATCCAGTATGTCGAGCACCCCCGTTACTCCAAGTCTGGAATTCTACCACTGATCGCGAAGCGAAACGCGGAACGATTCAAACTTTTTGTTGCTCTCCACAGCAAATTTCTTTCTTTCCTCCATCAGTCCCGTTCGGATCTTTTTCGCTTCCTCCAAACCGATCGGGAACTCGTCAACGCCATCAAAGATTTGGTCCTGCAGCTCTGCTGGGAGACTCTCGAGGGCATCCGTGCGTGAAGTGGTCTCAGGGCTTGAGAGTATAGCGTCACGCCACCACGCACGCTGTTGGCAGGGGACCAGCGCGGGTACTAGTCACAGCGATGTGGGGTCCACGAGGAAGAGCGCAAGGATCTTGTGATGGCCTGGCTTCGAAGGGTCCGCTGACTAGACGTCAAGAGTAGTGACGTCGTTTCAGATTTTCAATATCTTCGTGCGGCCATATTCTAATGAGAACAGACTGGGTGCCAGTCCTTCGCCCATTCTGGCACATCCTCGAGTGGGGCGACAGCTTCTTGCAAAGTGTGCTTCACCGATTCTGGAATCGCAACATCCGATTTGACAACGTCCCCAGCGTATACGGGGACATAGCCCGTTTTCTCGAAGAACGCTGCCTTGTCGCGGAGTTCGGAAATGCACTGTGATACCATGATTTGAGTGAAATCAATGCGTTTATCGGACATTACCTCTGCAACCCATTTCGCAGATATTCTCTCGTCAAAGATCTACGAATGCGCCGCTTGGGTCAACAGCGTTGGATTTGTATGCGACATGAAGGGACAGTACCATTTTGTACCAGTTTAGTTTATCTGTGACACTGTTCATGAACTGTGCCATGGCGATTTCTCGAAGCGCCAGTGGGAGGGCACTAAACACTCTTTAGGAGAAATGAGGGGCAAGTAGGTGTTGATGTCACTCACCACGATCCTGTAAGTGCATTTGCAAAGGGTTTCTCAACAAACCTTTCGTCGCCTTTTATAGGGACGTAGCCAAGAGGCAGGCCATGTCCTGGAGTTTCGACTACGACAGTCATGGTGGAATTGGAAAAGGGCTGGAAAGAAGCCGGTAACGACCAAATCATGGCTTGTAATCGATTAATCCTGCAAAGATCCAAACACAAGCAGCGCCGAATTCTGGACGATGATACATAATGGCCGCTGCTCAGCGCTCAGCGCTCAACGGTGACATTGGCTTGGCCATTATTGATAGTATTCATTAAACCCTGAGAACGGCTAGCACTTGACAATAGAATTGTCACCGTCGTCATAGAGTTTGCCTACTTGATACAAGATCAAGATCAGGCAGCCGAAAGGAGCCAGCATTCAATGTTTCAACATTCAACCAGGTTCGCTTCCCGGCCTAGGAATGTAGTCGACATCATGCCAGTCGCTCTGGTTGCCCTCCTCATTGAGCGCGTATCCAGCGAATTGCTCGCTCCAGATGAGCCACCGACGTCACGATCATGCAATTCTGGAGCGATGTCCTGATCCTCAACCGAAGAAGGGTAGCACCCGTCGTGGACGGCGGCCGCGATGCCAGCCGTGATGTCGTCGCCACAGGTTCAGACCCCAAGAGCGCCTGTTGGAAGGCTTCGACCGAATACGCTCAGATCACCTGTAGGTCTGTGGGTAGTCCGTTCAGATATTCCTTTGCATCTGAGGTTCCTTTGACTGGACTCGCAAATCGCAAAATTGCAAATGGTTTAAAGGTGGTCTCGCCAGGCAGGTCCAAGTCCGTGGGCTACTCATCGAGATGTCACGGTCTTGTTCAAGGACCTGCTTTGGGGGCTTCTGATAAGACTGTTAGTCAGGTCATGAAAGTTTCTATAAACCAGATGTGTTGTCCCTACATCCCATCAATACCCACACGTGACAGGTATGATATAGGCCCCTAGCCTGAGATAGCTTGGCATGGACTCAGTATATAAAGAACGACCTACAGGTTGTAGACAGCTTTTTCCCAAATTCTAGCACTTACCACACTTCATCGATTCGACTGTGTAGCTGAGTGACAAGTGACATCCATCCCCGCCACAATGTCACGACATCTGAACTAGTAAGTCTAGAACTGCTGGTGAAATTTGTCTATATATCTGCGTCTAGTCTCACGTTTAGTTGCGCACACCGCTAGGCCAAGAAGGACGCTGCTAGCTACATGGATGGCAGAAGTTTAGAAATTCCTGTACATGGGGAACCCGCTCGGCGAACTTTGATACGGATGGCTCGACTCAGATCGTCACAGATGGGATACTAGGTACCAGGACCGATCATAACTATGGATGACCTTCCAGTTCAATAAAAGATGACGGGCTCAGCTCAGCCTGCAGCAGGCGTCTCGGTCAGCCGCGTCCCCTGTCTTGGGCGAAAATATCCTGTCTTCACCCGTCTGCCTATCGCCAAACGATGCATCTGACAAAAATCTCCCTTCTGGCGGCCTTTCTTCGCCTCTCCATGGCATTGGCCAACTCCCGCAGCCTAGTGGTTGAAATCACTGGTTCGTACCCTGTAATCACCACTGCCATTACTAAATTTCTACAAGGGCCTGAGAGCGTCAGAATGCCCGATGATTGCAAAGTCACCATCACCATCACAAACACAGGTCAAGAGAGGCTCAGACTGCTCAGGGACCCACGCGGCCCGCTGGCCTGTAGTAGCGCGTTGCCGCCTACCGACTCTTTCCTCATCAGGAATTCGAGAGGCTCGCAACCCCTGTTCACCGGGGTCAAGGTCAAATATAGCCCATATGCGGCAGCGGCCAATGGATTGTACGAGGAAGTTGCACCGAACGAGAAGATTGTCGCTGAATGTGCACGTATGTACCCCAATTGTTTGCGATTTCGCTTCCTGAACATAGTCCTCTCTCCAGTCTCCGAGGCTTACCATTTCCCACCTTCTGACGAAGATCACTACTATATCACCATTAGAAACACTTTTTATGTTCTCGAGGATGGGGGCCGCGTCACTGTCCTTCGAGCTAGTGTGGCAAGAACACATGTTATGAGAACGCTCGGGGGGTCGATTGCTCCTCTTATTCCTCTTATTCCTCGTGAGATCGTAAAGGACTCAAATCGCACAGCTTTCAAGAACTGCTCAGACTCACAACAGACCATTATACTCAAAGCTGCAGCGGAGGCCCACTTCCTGGCCGCTTCAACGCATGAATATCTTGTAGCAACTACTCCAACTATAGCCACGGAGCGCTATTCGAGTTGGTTTGGGCCAATGGCTGCAACTCGACACCAAACGATTTTAGCCCACTTCAATGCCATCAAAGAGAACCGCTTCTCTGAATTTGCATTCGATTGCACTTGCACGGAGGCTGCTGCCTATGCTTTCGTATATCCAAATCAGTTCGTATGGTCTTTCTTACCACCCCCCCCATCGAAGGCCGCTAATGACCCTAGCAGATACGGTTACATGACCTTTTGTGGCTCTTTCTGGACTGCTCCATTGACTGGCCTTGATTCACAAGTAAGCGATCCCTCAGTCGCCTGGTGGGAAATGCAGCCCTAATGGTGAACGCGTTAATCAAGGCTGGGACATTTATCCATGAGTCTTCTCACTTTACTGTGAATGGCGCCACAATCGATTTTACATACGGAGAAGACCTTTGCAAAGAAATGGCATCGACATCCCCCGATAAAGCCGTTGGGAATGCAGACTCGCATGAATACTTTGCTGAAAATACCCCGCATTTGCCTTGATCGTTGCTTAGTTTTTGTGAATATATAACCTTTTTTGACTGAAGAGTAACTCAAATTCAGCGTTTGTTTGGTTTGCAGTCCAATGGCAAACCGCTCAAAAAAATAGGATCAAACGTGACCCCCACTGCGGTTACTACCGATTCTGCTCCTCCAGACCATTCAAGTTGAAAACTGTTCACTGTAATTAGCAATCACAATGGCCAACACCAGCTACTACGGCGAGAAAAACCATGTCGCTTCTCCGTCCATACAGGCTGGCACTGAAATTCTATACAACCTCATCGAGGCGGAGCGGACGAGATACGCGTCGGTGTATCAGGAACGCCTGCAGAACCTCGAGGACCGCTTTGCAGAGTACCGCTCACAAGTGGAAAACCATGAATCGCGAAGTCGCCGAATACACTTGTTGAAATTAGAGCTCACTTGGAAGGACGAGGCGTTGGCGGCATCGTGGGCAGCGTCTGATCAGATGTCGAAGGAGCTTCAGGGGGCGAGGGACGAGATTGCAAGCCTAAAGGAACAGGTACTAGCACTCCAAAAAGCTCTAACGGCAGGAAATTCTGAGTTTGGACCCTACCTTTACCATCCCCACCACCCGTCCACCGCACAGATGACAGGGAGGCCAAATGTAACCAGCACCCTTTCATAAATCCTCGCTGTCATGATTCTCGTGCTCGAGATACCCCCATTTATTCTACTACACCCAACTTTCTTTATCTCGCGCTGGCTTTATATAGATCAATACCCACACAGCAGCCAAATCGACCTTAACGAACCCCCAACCCTCGCTCTGTAGCCTCCTACGAGCGTAGCTACCCGCGACGCCGGAGACGGATACGGTTCCAAGCAGGCGTTGTTGTGACTCCTGTGCGCCAATGGAGCAGAGTACGCCTTTGCTCTTCAAATGGCTTCAATGCTATATCCTTCGGTACCAGAATCTCATATCGGCGGATAAAACCTGCCAGGTTGCATACGCTCTCTGCCATGGCGAACTGCTCTCCAATGCAACTCCGCGCCCCAGTGGAAAACGAGAGGACTTGGTGGATCGAAGGAATCAGTTCAATATGCCTGCCCATAGAATATAATCCGTACATGCATCCCGAGGCCAGCGATAGGTCTTTGTATCTATGAACCTTTCGGGCTTGAAGTCTGTAGCGTCCTCGCCCCAATACATGGCTTAGAACGCGGGTTAAACGCTTCAGCGCCGGTGGTTGGGTAGTGAAACACTTACGATTCTCGTGCAAGGCCTGATAGTCCAGAACCACAGTGCTGCCAGCCTGAACCGGGACCTTGATTTCCTGAATGTCTGCCATGGATTGGCCATCCTTTCCAGAAGTAAAGACATGCCCTGTCAGGCAGGTATCAGCGACCACGACCTTCGTCAGACGAAGGACTGAGGGAAATAGCCGCAGGCATTCTTGGAAAGCGGCAGTTGTGTATTGCTGGGAGATGATCAGTGCATAGAAATATAGGGGGCGCGATCGAAGCACACCAATTTCATCATGGACCCGCGGTACGGCTTTTTGACGACGACATAAATCAGGATATGGACCGAGTGCGGGGTATACCAACTCACGGTATGATCAGACTTGGACGGCGGCTTGTCGGGCCACAGGGCAAGCGTTTCATTGTATATTTTATCTTGAGCTTCAGGATAAAGTGCCATGAGGAGGAAGGCAAAGCAAAGTGAATGGGAGGTTGTCTCTAAGGTTCGTCGTGAGAGCAGCTGCAGCGTCGTCGGCAATTTGCTCACCATGGCCTGCAATCAGGAAAAGCTATCTCAGCTGTTAGGTTGTCATAACGCAAGGCTAAACGGATTAAACCCACAAAGATATTCGAGAGGAGCTGCTCGTCGGAGAGCCGCGCAATCCCCCCGGTGGCGATGTTGGCCTCGACCAAGTTGCGGAGGAGAGCAGCGTCCATAGGCGTATCTTTTTCGCCCGTGCTCCACGCTGTCGCGAGGTGAACCATATCTATTATATGCACTCGCAGGGTCTGGAAACCCTCCGTGACCGTCCGTAGGAATGGAGACACAAAGGGGATATGCACACGACGAGATAAGGCGAACATCCAGCTCGGAACGATGGCTCTTGCCAATAGAAGTTTGTCGACAAATAATACTGCAGATTTGAATGTAGGCTTCTGGCCTGGAGGAACCTTCTCTGTCTCTTCTGACCACGAGGCGTGATGGCCAAACGCTGCTGAGAGGAGGACGAGGAGGATCACCTAGATCAAGGCGTTGTCAGCTAAAATCTCACACACCTACATGCATCCATACCTGCTTCAGGGGTTTGAGCACCCCAAGTTCGCTGAATCCATGCCCTTTCTCAATCAATTTATCCAGCACTGCATACCACTCATCCAGCACACGCATGGAAGTTTCCCAGACAAGCGCGTTATTTGCCTGTTGATGTCAGTGCTTTGCGAGGGGGAAGACCAAGCCTAACTCACTTCATTGAAGGCTGGCCGCGCCACAGTCCGCTGTTTCTTCCACTCAGCACCCTCTGTTCCAACTATATTGCTACCATAGACATTGACGACTTCATACTAAGCATAAACCATCCTCGATTATCGCTAAGATGGGCTCGAGAAAAGAATCTACTCACGGTTCTCAGATCCTTCAAAAATATATTGCGGCTCGTCGTAATGAACCTGATTGCCTCAACATCGGAGAACCAATGGATTGGTGTTTTGTTCCAGAAATGGATGGTCGGAATATAGGTGCTTCCTCGTTCGCGGTATACTAGAAGCATGATGAGGCTGCAGCTGCTTCACCCTGACAGGATATCTTGCCTAAAAACCCATTTCTCCAACTGCCGATGCTGCCCCTGGCGGGAAAGACACTCCCCAGTACGACGCTAATAGGGCTTAAAGCCTTTACCCAAAGCAGCTCCGCTTTCTTTCCATAGATGCTGAATAATTGTCATCAAAATCGGTTATGGGGACGGTCTTCAGGCCAAAACACGCACCCTAGGCTAGTTCGGACTCGCCGTAACGCCAAGAACTTCTGAATGGCAAGAGTGAGTGCGACAACTGCTGCAAAACTGACAGCGAGGTGTAAAGGCGAAGGAGAAAGCCGAGTCATTTCCGACCTTGAATAGGCCATCGATGTGGATGTTCACAAGCAACCTTACGAATTAAAAAATGCGACAGAGTGTCAAGCGGTGCCGGTATCCCGACCACCCTCATGGCCCAAAACGGATGATCTGCATAGTACTCTGTTGCATCCCAATAATGCATTCGTACTGTGGAGGGTTAAAGTCGGTCAGGACCCACATGCCCCAACCATTTGTGCCTTCAGGTGATATATCAGATTTTGTGTAGGTGCGAACCTATCCAGCCGTTAAACAACAATCGGCTTGGGGGCCGACTTCGGATTGTTTCATTGATTGAAGTCAGGGGCGGACACGGAGAGAAAATTATATGATTGTGCCTGTTTGGTTATACGGCTCGAAAATATATGAATTGCGAAACTGGGATCGCTTGCCCTGATACCCCTTCGCAATGAGCACGAACCTCACCTGCGCCGTAGGCGAATCCCTGATCCCCAAGTAGGGGTAATTGTAACCCCAGGAACCCAATGTAGAAGGGCCTGTGTCTGTGCCTCATAGGACTTCCCTTCGAGTTCCTTGGGTAAAAGAATCCTGTACCGCCGAACTATGACTGCCAGGGTGCATAAGAGTTCCGCTGTGGCAAATTGTTCCCCAATACAGCTCCGCGGACCAGAGGAGAACGGCAGAACTAAGGTGACACCGCACAGCGTCAGCAGTAATCTTACCATTGTCATTTGCCCAAGCGGTACTCACAAGCATCGCGAGGCCAGTGGTAGTCTTCAGTGTCAATGAAACGCTCTGGTTTGAAGTCATTCGCATCATCACCCCAATAGATAGCTAGTGATCTAGTGAGATACATTTAATCAGGTGCAAGAGCTTGTAAAGACCCACGATTTCGGTGCAGCGCATGGAAGTCCATGGCCACGAGACTCCCAGCTTTAAGCGGCACATAAGTTGTCGTTGTCCTGGTGATTGCTTGACCCCCTTTGCACGGAAGGAACACTTGGCTGGGGAGCGAAACATCAGAAGCGACATGCTTTATTAACCGGTGGGCGGGCGGGAATAGACGGAGAGCTTCATAGTAGATAGCTTGTGTGTATCCCTATTTCATACAGGTGAGTTTATGGCTTTTAAAGAGGTGCATTTGCTCACCAATTTCTCCGCTGCTTCACGATGGTGCTGTGACAGGTCAGCATGAGCGCAAGAGCTAAACGGCAATAGTCCGAATCACCACTTGAGCAACCTCGATATGTTGCCCATCGGCCCACAATGCATTCACTTCTGCAAACATTCTATCTTGGACATCTGGATGCAACGCAATGAGCATCACTGCTAGAATCAGTGCGTGACAAGTAGTTTCTAGACCAGGTTTGTAAGCTAAAGGAGGAATTGAACGTTCTTGGGCATACCGTGGCCGGCGAGCAAGAATACCTAGACCGACCCCAACTTAGTACTGCTTGAAGGTGGAATGAGCTTGGAGGCTTACAAATATGTCTGATAGGAGCTCCTCGTCGGTTAAGCGCAAACGATCTTCGCCATCAGCAGAGGCCAGATTCCCTTGTACCAAATTGTGTAGCAGGGCAGCCTCTAATGTTACCGCTTTCCCGTCAGATATCCGGCAGTGCGTGGCTGAAATCATCTCGGTTATCTGTGATCGAAGGGTATCGAACCCTTGTGTCACTCTCGACAACAATGGCGTGACAAATGGGATGTAAAAGTGGCGACTCATGGTAAATGCCCATTCTGGTACGACCGCCTTGACCAAGAGGAAGCTATTTGCCGAGAGAAATGCTTGGTATATCTTGCTATCGTTATCGAATACATTCTCACTCTTGATGCGATCGGACCATGAAGATTGGTGGCCGAATCCAGCAGCGAGAATGACAAGAAGGGTACTCTTTCAAATGCATCAAGTAGGAGACTCGGATGGTTCATATAACGGCCAATTGCCCACCTGCCTGAGTGACTGTTTAATGTCCACAGCCACTTCGTCGTCTGTTCCCATTGATTTTTCGATGGATTGGGACCATTCATCAAGGATACGCATCGTATGTTTCCACACTAATTGAATATTTGCCTATTCGTAATCAACAGAGACCAAGTTAAATCGAAAACTTTTTACTTACGTCGTTGAAAGCTGTTCGCGCTGCATAACGGTGCCGCTTCCATTCTACGCCTTCGGTAGCGGCTATGTTAGGGCCATACACACTGACTATCTCGTACTGCAGGGATGAATCACGCCCCAGGCCTCGTATTGCCCATGATTATTGACTTACAATTTTAGAGTCCTTGTGAAAAGCCTTGGGAGTTTTGCAAATGACTTGGATTGCTTCTGCATCAGAAAACCAATGGGTAGGCACCCCACTCCAAAACGAAATGGATGGAATATAGGTGGAACCGCGTTGACCATAGGCTAAGCGCAAAAAAAACCTTAAAATTAATGGTGTGTGCGATAACATTCAACGTACGCAAGAAGCCGTGCCTCCAGTTCCCAACCATGCCTTCTAGGGGGAAAAACCGCCCCAAGGCCAATCCCATTGAAGTCCTGGCCCCAACCCAAAGGATTGCGTAATCGATTCCGCGTCTCGTGCTGGGCTAGCGTAAGCGTTGTATTGTACTCCCAGGAAAGGCACGAACCTAAGCGCATTACCTGCACGATGTACATTTAAAGCCTTGTTTATGAGCGCCGCTATGACCCAGATGACCACAGCGTAGATAAGTGTAGGAAGAGAAAGTGTTAAGGGATGCATGCGTGAATGAGTTGCAACCAAAGGTATAAATACGAAGATCGAACCCGTGATGACCGAGGCTTCGATGGGGTTGATTTCGCGGATCGTCTTGGTGAGTGTTAGCTAGACGGTGGACAGTGGCATTCCGGCCAACCAAATCCAGCTTGACTTGGACTATATAAGATGCAGGCTCGATGGTATGAGTCTATCCATCACTCTGCAATGTGGCGTCGGATATTGAGCTTAAGTGACCGTGCCTGCCATTGGCACAAACCCCCAAAAGTCGGGTACCAAAAACTGACAAGGCTTAGGCAAATACAGCGGCTTCGCCAAGGGCAAATGTCCTAAAGCCATGGATTTGGGAGAATTCGTCCCGGATACCACGCTTTTCTCGGTGAAAAAAATAGAATAAGTTCTTATTTTGCCAGACACATGGACCCAGACGAGCTTTCCATATCGGCAGCAGCCTGAGGGCTTGGTGCTGGTCGGGAGAAAGCTGGCTAGCCAACAAAGGAAATTCTGGAAACCTTTTTGGCCGATGGAGCGGGCCTCCAACTACAAGAGGGATAGTTGATTTAGTTGAAAGAACTTACCTAGGCAATGGTGGAATACTCTGTAGGCTGCTGAGTTCACCGTTGTTGAATAATGCTTGTTAATGTTTGCCGACGCCTTTAGCGCGGCGCACAACTTCATCACGATCCACCATCCCGAGCCATGTCTAGTACAGATGAAGAAGCGAATCCATACGAGCTTTTGGATGTTAAAATAGAGGCAACCGAGCAAGAAATACGCACCGCTTACAGAAAGCGGTCCCTCACAGTACATCCTGATCGGGTAAGTGTTATCCTCTCCCCAGTTCCACTGAGATTCACCTTCTCTGACAGTTTTCGTTAGAATCCCAATAACCCAGATGCAGGTGTGTACCCTTATAGCGGCTCCTCATGCTGTTAACTAAATCTCTATCCCCAGCCCGTAAATTCCATGAGCTCAACCAGGCCTACGAGCTCCTGCTCGACCCGCTTCGGCGGCTTGCGCTGGACGCAAAGATGCGGATAAAGCAGGCGAGAAAGGAACGGTTCAAGTCCTACGATGCGAAACGAAAGAATTTGGTGGAGGAGCTAGAAGAGCGGGAGCGAGCGTTCAAGAAGGCACGGGTGGAGAAGCAGAAGGAAGAGGTGGAACAGTGGCAGGCTACTGAGAGAATCAAAGATGAAGGGAGGAGATTAAGGGAGGAACGTGAAAAAGAACTTCGCAACAAAGAGAAAGAGGCAACACGAGCCAGGGACGAACAGGAACAGGAGGACGCCCCTCCTTCACTAAGTAAGCGTACAGTAAAGTGTCTCTATTTGATTTGTTGACTCTTCACCCAAATCAGGTCCACTGGACACCACAGTCTGCCTCAAGTATTCTCTCAAGAACAATCCACATCTGACGAGTCCTGAATCTATTGCCGCCCTGCTGTCTCGATTCGGCGAGGTCGATATCGAATCAATCGTTATCTCTTTAAAAGCCTCGAAGGGCAAGAGAAATGGCACCGCAGACTCAACCAAGGCACCGAAATTTGGCACCGCCCTCGTTCCTTTCAAACAAATAGGTCATGCCTTTGCTGCTGTTTGTGCCAGCGGACTCGTAGAATCTGGTTTGGGTGGTGTGGACGTCGGTTGGGTGAACAAACAGGAACCGCTAATATTAGGATGGCTTAAAAAGATGGGTAAATTGGGCACCCCGATACCGCCATCCAAACCAGTGGAGACGCAGTCAGGAGGGGTCAAAGCGGAACTTCCACAAATGCAGGCAAAAGCCGATTCGTCGTCCTTTTCATCATTTCCGTCATCGTTCGTGCGTGCTAAATCTAAACTATGACACAAGTACTTATTCACGCATTTTAGCCTGACAATCCGCCACCACCTCGAGAACTGCCTTCGACAGCATCGGTAGCAGGACTTGACTACGAGTCTTTGACTTTGATGCGACTTAGGCAGGCCGAGAGGGAACGCCTTGAGCGCGAAATTCGAGAACAAGAGGCTGATGAGTAGAGAAATGTACCTAATATTCATTTACCGCTCATAATAGTTTTGCACTTGACTCTGTGTTAGATATCCTTATAGCTTGCTTAATCGTACTGATCTTGTAACGGATGCGTTCAGTAAAGGTAGTATGGCCGCCCTGGGATTGGTCACCTCAGTGTGCAGTGTACCAGGTATGTAGCCGTGACAAGCTAGGTTTAATTGAAGCAGCAGTCCAGTGGTCACGCGTTCTGGCGCCCCACCTTCCTTTATCGTTTCCTGTACCGTTGCCGCATCTTTCGATGGGGTGGCACACTCTTGCATTGCACTTTGCTGAGCTTCCTGCCTCATTTCACTTCTGTGCACATTACAAATGAGCCGGGGCTTTCTTCTGGACCGATGGCGACTCCTAGTGGTGGTTAATCGGACCTGCATTACGTTTATGTTACGTACCAGCTCCGCCGTATATGGTTTGGTTTGGGAAAGGCGAACAGAGGACAATTCCTTGCCAATGAAGATGGTAATAAATTGCATGATTATTTACAGTGAATTGGAGCATTAGCGATTATTATATACAGCAGAAGCAAAGCAATGGGTATCGAAAACGTGCAACTGAGACCGAGCAGCGAACAAAAAAGAGCGAAAAGCAAAAGGATACAATCAAACCTGAATATAGCTACGCACTGTCGACTTCAACCTGCCAAGCACTTCCCTCCGCCTAACAGGATTCTGTGGCAGGTCAAGTCGCCCGGTTGCTAGCTTGTACAGATAGGCAAAATCAGCTTGTGCGACGAGCGGCAGCTTCGACGATGCATCATTCTGCTGCTTCGCCTGCAAGCGCTCTTTGAACTGTTGCGCAAACTTTTTCGAGATAATATCTGCGCGCTCAACGACCTCGAAAGGTACGCCTGCGATATTGGCAACATGTGTGCCAAACGAGGATGCCGCGACACCATCAACCAGTTTGAACAAAAAGACGAGCTGGAGGAAGACAAGGAGTCAGCGCGGCAGCGACTCGAGCAATTATAGCTTACCTCTCGCTTTTCGTCATCGACAAGTGTGGACATGTGCATATTTCTGATGTTAGGATGATATGCAAAATCGTCGGTAAGTGACCCGTAATGTGTTGCAAAGAAAGACAAGGGCAATGTGTGGGTGGCAAGTTGGTGTAGGACAGCCTAGCGAGACCTTAACAACATTGATAAACGCGGAAAAAGCGAAATGACGTACTCCAGCGATAGCCATACCATCCTGTAGCAACGCGTTAACCAAACGACACAGGGATACGCGTAAAACATACATAGGTAGATGTGCCTCGTCCAAGCTCTGAGACCGTGTAAGCATTTCGTCAGTCGACGCAGAGGTGGTGCTCACCGTCTAGAATGACAAGAGACTTTGGTGTGGCGTCGCGAAGGATTTTGCAGCTACCAGTGAGTGAGCCTCCAACACGCGAGATAGGAGCAGTAGACTAACGTACCACTCATCCAGCTCAACTTTGAATGTACTGGCATTTGAGAACATGTTATCATACGCGCCCATTCGAGTGATGATTGCATCAACGGGGCATAACCTGTCAAACAAACTGCATAAGGATGTGATAAGGCCGATATTGAAAGCCTGTTATCACCGAGTGCGGGTTGCAGGAACAAGCATTCCCAGCTGAGCCATGATCTAAATCGGGAGATGAGATCGAGGATCATACAAGCAGGATGGGACGTACCACACCAGTAGCAGTCATTCGCATGACCTGCAGGCTGTTCAGTAGAGGGAAATGTGGGGACTGAGATGGAGTCTTACCGTGGATTTCCCTCTGATACCACCATACCGATGATTAAAACAGTGGCTACAGGCGGGAACGATTAAACTTACGCCATATTTGGGCCTATAGGGGCCAGAATCGATAAGCACACCGAGACCCGCGTTGCAGAAGCCAAGCTTACCAGTGAGCAATGCGATCTTTCCAACATCACCCCCCAGTTTCACATTGTTCGGTATGAAACTCTTCAAATTGGTGCTCAAACACAAAGTAGGATGCCTCAACTCCTCAAAGTTGACCCAGGCCGCATCTCCTTCAACAAATTCAGGCCTGCATGCCGGCTCCCCGATTGCAGTACTTGATTTGGCCAGACTGAATAAGCAGTCTAACTCCGCGAAGATTCTGACGGCGCGAAGCCAGACTGCACGGTCAGCATCGAATTCGGCATATAAACGCGTCTTGAAAGCCTTGATAGCGATCATACGGTTCTCGCGAGCTTCTTTCAAGGCTCTCACTCTCTTTGAAAGGGCGCCTACTACGTATCTTGACTTGGCCTATGGTTTATCCATGCTCAGCCTATGCTGACATCACTGCTCGAACCAGCTGCCACACCTTGGTTCCTCCCCTTTTGGTCCAGTCAGCGGGCACCTTCTTGACGCTTGATGGTGTCTCTATCAGGTAAATGTCCTTTCAAAGAATCAGTCGATGCTGGCGCGAGGGAACTGAGTCTAACCAACCTTCCAGCTCATTGAGCTGTGCCAATATGCCAGTTTGCATCTAATTCAACATGAGCGAGGTTCAAGAATTTGGAATAGAAGTATACCCTAATTGAGCTTCATATTTTGCAAGGCTTTTCTCAAATTGCGCCTCAAGATCCTCGACTACTTTTTGAAGTTTGTCATAATCTTCGTCCTTGCCTTTTTGTGGCACTAACTCTTCATCTGAATCACAGGTTTAGCCACATCCAAGATTTCATGAGCCGTTGGCATACCTTTCTCAGAATTCACGGGCATATACATGCTCTCCACGTTCTTAATGTTTTGAAGCAGGTCAGGGGCGCTTCGTAACAAGCCAAGGATAGTCTTGGACTCGAATTCTTCCGATGCATCTGCAAGCCTAGCCATACCTTTACTCAATTTTTTGAACGACTGTATGGGATGAACCATCAGAGTTGGGCATCTGGCCTCTGTCATGATAGACGCACGTAAAGAACTTTGAGGAAGTCCCGGACTTTGCAATTTTTAGCATGGATACGCGAGACAATACGTTCAAGATCCGGTACGCCTTTGGCAATGTCTATAAACTCAGCCTCAAATGTAGGATGTTTCATAATGTCCTCTACCGCATCCAAGCTAGGGCGTGCGTCAGCCTGCGCTCAAGGAACGGACCATTGACCACTCACCGTGAATTGATGGCCGATATTTCGCGAAGTGGCATGCATAACCATATCCTGAAGAGGCGTTTTCCT
>JASFDG010000345.1:1268-23623 GCA_036937095.1 Phaeolepiota aurea
CAATTGTGGTCTCGATTTACCGATCCCTCGCATCGTTGATAGCTTTGTTGTCGGCGGAGATACGTATACGGTAATGACGAGGATTTACGGAGATAGTCTCATCGACAGACTTGGCACTGCGCCTCATCGTTGAGGACCTCTTCGCAGTCATCCGCAGTCTCTGGACTCTCCGCCAGCCCAAGCAAGATGTAGGAAAAGTCATGCTTAGTCCAAGCGGCCATGGCATGCGGAGTCTAGTCCACTTTTTCGAGGACCTCGAACGTCCTTTCGACAACACCCCCGACTGCTACGTCCACATGTCGCGCCACATGCTCGATTCCGCGGAGGACCTCAAGAAGCTGCACCCTCACCGCGTCCCAGACCATCATGGCCGACACCATTGTATACGTGCACGCCGACCTCCGCAGCCACAATATACTCGTGCGGGATGGTCGGTTGCGCGGGATTGTTGATCTGCGGCGTCCCTGCCCAAGTACACGTGGAAAACTTCGGAAGTTGCTTGACAACACGAAAGGCCCGCCTCGGTCGGAAGCAGCTTATGAAGAGTCTCACCGGTTGTTGCATTACAATTTATGAGCTAGTGTGGTAGTATCTCGCTATAAGCACTGTCTGCCAATTGTTTGTTAGCCAAAGCTTCCAGTGTCATAAAACCGGTCTGATTTATTTTGGGCGCTATTTTTTTTTTTACCTTATTTTGGTGTTTGATGGTAAATTCTGTTATTTTTCCATTGTCGCGAGTGTACCAATGAGGATAGGTGCAAAAAAAAAAGGACCACAATACATATACAGCCAAAAAAGGATGTAGAGTAGATGATACTGAAAATCGAGTTGACAACTCTAGTCATTCAATTTTTCAACCCTGCAGTTTTATACATTTGACAATCGAAAGGTGTTATCGTCCAAGCGAAGAGAAAAGACAAGACCGTCGGTGCGTCAGTGTTTTAAGTAGCAGTTACTACTGCTCGTCGGCCATTCCCAATTCCCATTCCAACACGAACAAGAGTCTCCAGCGCAGCGCGTCCATTAATCAGCAGATCCTCATCCCACTCCAACGCGCCCTTCTCCAACAGCAGCACGATCGTCGAACCACCTAGGAGACGAGACGAGCACACGATCAGCCATAGGTAGCAAGGGGAGGGAGGGGGGGGGGGGGAAGATCGGATTCTTTTCTTACCAAACGCAAAGTACCCAAACTCTTGCCCGCGGCGGACCTGCTGCCCCTCCTGCACCGTCGTCTCAATGCTGCCCACCATCATCGCACCGACACAAACAGCCATGACACGCCCGAATTGCGGGCTATCGATCGGCACGATTTTCCGCACGTTCTCGCCGTAAACATCCAACGCCGTGCGGATCGCCTGGGGCTATAATAACAAAAAAATTTAAAAAAAAATACAAAGGAAAAATAAAAAAAGGCACAACTCACATTGACGGTATAATACTCCCCAGAAATCAACGTCATCGGGCCAATCACGCCATCCACCGGCGAGTGGAACCGATGGTAGTCCTGGGGCGCGAGGCGGAAGATGCCCAGCGCACCCCCCGTATACCGCTCCGCCTGGCCCTTGTACGCGTCCCCGAGCAGGCGCGCGACAGTGAACTCGCGGCCTTTGATCCATAGCCGCGTCGCTTCCGACACGGTCTCGAACGTCATGAGCCGACAGTCGGCGACGGAGGAAAGGCGGTAGGGGTCGTTGGACGACTCGATGGGACGTGCAGAGGGTTTCAGTTTTCTGGATATACAAAGGATTTTGAGTTACACGTCTGGTGCTAGCGCCAACAGATGAATTCACCGATAGAAGAACTCATTGAACGTTTCTGTGATTGGGGGATGTCAGATGTATCTCGTGTGGTTGGATGAATGCTCACTAAACGAATCGAGCGGATCCAGGATCTCATCAACTTTAAGCCCGTGGAACTGGATAAACGTCGGGATGTCGCGCGCCGATTCAGACGCATCGTACTTGATGCCTTGCTTGATCGACAAAGACTTCAAAAGCCGACGAGCTTTCAACATGAAGGGATGATCAGTAATTGTAATTCAGGAAGCTGGCAGAGAGGCATGCACCTCTTCCTCCTTCCATACGACTGTTCATCCCCTATAAATTGTTCAGCGAGGTTGTAGATAGAGAGGCGATGTAACTCACCTTGTACAGCAACCTGATCCCGAGCCTAACGTACACCTGCATCTTCTCCTCCTGCAGCTGGCCCGTCAGCCGATCCTGCACGATGATATTGGCCGAGTTCTGCAAGGCACTATCATGAGCAAAACGCGGAAATGAAAAGGTTACGACAAAAACTCACCGCGCCGAGCCGATAATCCCCACTCGACACCTTACTGATCACTTTTGTATACCACTTCCTCTGCGCCTGGCTCGCTGTGACGAAATTGCCCACGACGATGCGGTCAACCTTGTTCCAGTCCTGACTCGCACACACCGCGAGATGGGTCACGATGTCCATCTCCCCCTTCAACCCCATCCGCGGACGGTGGCACAGCGGGCAGTTCTTCACATTGATCACTCGCTCGACAGAGTCCACCGAATCAGATGACGACGACTGGGACTTGCTCTCCACCTTGGCCTTGGCGGCCTTGCCAGACCGCTTCGTCTTGACCCGGAAGCGGCCCTTCTTCGCGGTGGGCATCACTGTTTCCATCGTATGCGTTGTCTCCGCCGTTCCCGCCGCAGAGGACGCAGAGGACGCAGAGGACGGTACGTCGTCCTCCGCATCGTCGCTCGAGTCCTCCAGTGCAGCTGCAGGGACGCGCATTGCCTCGGTCATATAATCCGGCGGCGCATCGGGCTTCGCAGCGGTATCATGCACCCCCTCCCCGTCCTGGTGTGTCGGTGGGCCGGAGAAGTCGAGCTGCTCGAGTGCAAGCGGATGGCCATGCCCATCGGCAAGCGACAACACTGGCGTTGCACCCGTGCTCGAGTCTGGCCCGTCGTCCGCGTCGAGGCGGCGCTTCTCGCTGTCGGGGCGGCCGAGCTCCGTCTCGAGGCACTGCACACATTCCGCGACCGTGAGCTCGTCGGCGTGCGGTTTCTTCCCGAAGCGCGTGAAGAACGACGAGACGGTGGAGCTTGTAAGTGTCGATCCGAGCGAATCGAGCATCGACGTGAGCTCGAGGTGTGAGAGCGACCCAGTGTCATCAGTATCGTACTGTTTGAGGTACTGTCGCCAGAAATGCTGCCTGAGGGCGTCGTATGGTTGGTATTTCGCGCTAGATGGGGGGTGGAGGGTGAGCGACATCCAGGATCCGCGAGATATTGGGGCTTACCGGAACATGATAGTGGGGTTATGCTTGGCCTCCCATGACATTTCCTTCGCCGTCGAGAGGGGCAATTTGAACTCTTTCATGGGGTGATTCCCATCGTCATCCGCGGCGTAGAGGCCTGTCACGGGGTCGGGCTGTGGGGCGCTCTCAAACAAGCCCTTGACGTCAAAGCTCGCCTCGCCAATGTGATCGTTCGAGGACAGCTTGTCCCAGTCGAGGATAGTGAGCTGCACCTTGAACGCCGTCTCGTACTGGCGCACGTGGAAGAGAAGCTTCTCGTCCCACTCGGGGCTGCGCGAGTGCCTGATCACGCGGGTGCGGAAGACCTTCTTCCCAAAGGAGATCACGGCAAAAGGGTCCATATCCCACCCCGTGCGCGTCACTGTCCGCGCTGTGTCAGTTTCAAGCATAATACGGGTCGTACGATCTACCACGTACTATTTTTCAGTCGAGGCAGATCCTCCGCCTTCTGAATTTCCAACATAACGATGCCGACGATGTCATTAGACCCCGCAAACTGGTATCCAGCCCCTCGCTCTTTCTTGGTACCTGACTCGCTTCCACTTCCTGTCCCACTTCCCGTCCCGCTCCCAGCTATGCTAATTCCACTTGAAGTCGTAGTTGCAGTTGGTGATCCCGAGGCCCAGCTGCGGCGGAATTTGCTTGTCTTTGACGTTGGTGTCGTGGAACCAGGCGCAGGCGGCTCGCTATCGCCTGTTTGTGACAGGCCCGAAAGCTTCCTCGTAAACTTCATGCGCGGCATGAACCCGCTAGATGACTTGGGTGCAGACAACGTGGGCGCCTTAACGGAGGTGGGTGACGCCGAGGATGGGATAGACGTATCAGGGGATCCAGACGGGGAGGGCGATGGCGATGGAGAGGGTGACGGTGATACGGACTGGGGCTGAACGTATGCAGATGGAGGTGGTGTGTACAGACCAATGAGTGGAGTCGATGGGGTGGGGGTCCCTGACTTATCCTGTTGTTCGACGGCATCCGCAAAGTCTTCATCTTCTGAACTATCATCCGAGGAAAGGCCACCGTCGTCTTCAAACTCGGGTCCGCCCTGATGAGATCGTACTGTACCCACACCCTCAGTCTGGAGGAAGATCAACAAAGTGAACATCAAAGCAAAAATCAGGAACATACAGGTGGAGCAGATACCAACGATGGGCGAGATCTCTTGTTGAGCTCCGTATATATTTCCTGGTAGTCGAGGACGCCTGTAGCGTTTGGTGGAGTGACAAAACCAAGCTTGATTTGAATCGATCCGGAGGCGCTCGTCTTCTCACGAGACGACTGGATAGGGAGTGAAATTGGGGTGTTGGATGGGTCTTGGAACGGGTACGGGCGCTGATTTCCCTGAGAATCAGTGAACCAGTCATCGAGAGGAAGGGCCGCTTCGCCGAGATAATCCTTTGTGAGCATATCCTTGTCCCAAATGACAAGCTCGATAACGCCAAGCTTGTCAGCGAGAGAAAGGTAGATGGGGAAGTCAAAAGTAGCATCTTTTGCTATATAGAGAGGGTTAGTCGTGCGTTTGGCAACAGGGGTCTGATTTCGAGTCGAGAGCAGCGATGCGACGATGAAACTGAAGATCACAGGGATCGTGAGTAATGAAGGTGAAGAAAGCAACCCTAAGGACACTCACGGATCGCTGAAGCCATTCCTGTCCTTCGCCAAAAGATCCTTGCACCCTATGACCTGGAGACGAACGATCACGAGAGGTTGCTCGCCTGGCAATGGTGAAAAGCTATTGCGACCACTGCCCTTGCCACTGGCCACGCGTGCTGGCAAGCGCGCAGCACTCTTCAAAGCCTTTCGAATCTTTGCAGTAGGAGCCATGATGGGTTTGGGTACACTCCTCGATGTTTTTGACTAGGATTAATGATGCTGTGTTAGTGTTTCGAAGTGTATGCGGTGCTATCAAGATAACTGATGCTTATGATAGTCAAACGAAACAGCTTACGTTTAGCGCCAAATGCCAGCTATGACTATAGAGATTACAGATCGTGATGGAAAATGTATAAGATATCAATCTAGGACTAACCCATTTGATATCAGTCATCACATGAAATGTAGCAAAAATAATTATATTAATATCAAGGCACAGTGCCCAAACCTTCTAGTCACCACGATTCCTAGTCATCAGTCTCGCGAGCAACCCTCGCAAGCTTCTCCCAAAAAAGTCCACTGCATCGATGGATCCTCGACACCGCTCTGCTGCATGTACATCAACCCCGTATGTGCTGATATTATCTCACAGCCCTTCTGACAACATGGGGTTGATGGGGACACAGCCAGATTGTCGCCGAGCGCCTTTGTTTTGAATGTTCCCGAGCCCACGATGGATATCTGCGAGTGCATCATGTACAGGTTTCGGATTCCCACCATGCTTGCTATCCAATGCGACGGCCACACAATTGTCCTCACCATCAGCACAACAGCAACACCGTACACAGGACGCATAAGACCCGCAACCTGCGAAGTCATATCCAGCAGCCGCCCGCCCACCCCTGCAGGATTCACACCCCGAACGCGGCCAGCGGCGCCGTCTCCACTTCCCCGAGCACCCCGTATTATCGAACACGACAATCGCACCGCCCGAACCGTGCGCAGGGTCGTAGATGTCAGGAGCCTCCTCGAGCACAGCCCGCCCAAAACCAGGAGAGGACGCCTGTAACTTTCGATTACTCAGTGAGGGATAATCGTGTGTTGGAATCGAGATGATACGTACACAACCAGACTCGAGGCATAGCGGTTCTCAACTGTTTCCCCGCTCGCTCTCTCGTTGTCCTTTATACACCTGGGTTTAGAAGCAGCGGCTGGTGATATTTATCACGATTCCCATGGCACTAATCCCGACATAAATCCATCACCACGGGGACATTGCGCATCGGCAAACCCTATTCGAGATAGCGTATCTCGCACAGAATCTGACCTCGGCTCAGAGTTAAAACAACATAGTGATAGAATGTATGTTTTCAAAAAAGATCGCTTTATTGGATCTAAAGTCGTCCCAGAGAGAGATATGTGAGGAGGTCTAGGTTTTGACCTTGACGTGGCGAGTCAAGGTACGAAACGAACGAGCGGGCCAGGCTTTGTCCATGGTAGAAGAGAGAAATGGGAAATGGTACACGAGGAAGGAGGATGGGGTGGGCAAGCCACGAAGACGCCAGAGAATTCCGTCCTACCACAGTTTTTATGCACGGTTTGTCTGCTTTGGTTCCCCCAACATCGCTGCACCGTTCTATATAGCGCTTGTGTATCGGAACACGTGTTTGGGAGGAATCTAGGTGACCTTGTATATTCTGTCGTGATGTGCCTCGCGGTTCAGCTTTTGTTTGGCTGCTGTGGCGAATTTGTGTATTATTAGTGGTGCCAATGGTATCTACATAGATTAAGCCATACGTCGGTTCTGGGACGGCATTGTTTATCCTCACCTCAGCCGTGGCGATACAACGATCGTCCACATGCGAGGGACAGACGCTCACCAATCCCACACCCCACGCCGACCCCTGGGCAGCCTGCGCAAGGGCATGACGAGCGAGCGCAGCAGGATGAACAGCCCAGTGAGTGCGAGGATCTCGGGAATACCAACAGCAGCCACGCGAGGGACCAGCCACTCGTCCCCAACCAGAGCCCATTCCACAAGCGCATGTACACACATAACAGCCAATGCACTGGTGATCATGATCCAAACGACGTGCCCATATATTAGACAAATGTATCCTGCACGGCATTGAGCACTGCAATACGCAGACAGTGATATACGTACTCAGAGGCCGCGGCAAAGTTATCTGAAAGAGCCCTCCTATCACCTCAAGGAAACCTCGGTTAATTAGCCCACTCCAGGATCCGAGGTCGCCCCCGAATTCAAAACCCATCCACCTCCCAACGCCCCGTGCGATATAAATCGCCTGGCTCACGAGCGACGTCAGTACAACTGCCTCAATGGATGCTAGCGGTGATACACAGAGCAATATGAGAACGGCGATGACTGAGATGTGATACACCTTGTCGAAAGGAAGCGTGGTGACGGTAAAGCTGCGCCAGGCGTTCGAGGTCGTCGTCAGGGATTTCCACATCCCGGACACACATGCTGACCATGCACAAACGTGAGCGAGAGCGAGAACGCTGAACGTGGATCCCGCAAGAATTTCTTAAGAAATCAAGGTGGGTGAGCCGCATCTACTATGGCAGATACGACTCACCTTTTCTGTAATCGATTTCGAAAAATGTGGGAAGAACGCTTCGGGCGGCCGATTCGTAAATACCGAGCCAATACAGACTGTTCCGTTTAGAAATCGTTGGACAGATCAATATAGCAATACTAACCTTACCCCAACCACGACGGTAAACCATTCGACAGCAGTGAGAGCGGTAGCAAGCCCACGGTATGCTGCTGCGCCTTTCGTGAACCCAAACAGGACGGTCATGGCAGTAACCATAAAGCGATACGCAGTCATGGGTGGGTGAGGTGGCTTTTGTTCAGGAGCCTTGGGCGGCCTCGCGATTGGCAGTACCATCTGGAACGATTCAAAATTGTGCCGCAATGCCACGTCCGCGTCGAAAAACCAGCGCCTTGTGCGCGACGGCTTCAGTTCATACTCGCCAAGAAAATAAAACCTAGATTGCACCTTGATCCAACTGTCATCCCTTAAATCGAACCAAGGAGCCACGTACAGAAGATATAACGCAACACCTGACACCCATTCGAGGGTTGTAGATACTGCGATATGGGAACGCTGGGACGTGTATGCCTTGGCGAACCCAAATGCGATTGTTATGAATGTTGAGAATAGGTGATATGGGGATAATGTAGGGACGTCTGGGGACATTGTTGAAGTTATGGAGTGCGGTGAAAGTTTAGCTAGGCGCCGTGAGCACAATAAGTACAAATGCTGATAGCCCAGTAGCCCAACTCCGTCCAATAATCCCTTGGCCAGATGCTTGCAGAACATTTCAACAGAGATAGTGGGACCATTGGATTCTGTGGTGAGCGTATATATTACCAAGTACTACAAATACGGAATGCAGAATGTATTTGTTTGCACTAAGGAATATAACCCAACTAGTCCTATTCATATTGTTAGTGATAGCCATATTTTGTCTATGCGCAAATCAATTGAATGTGCAGTTAGACACAACTTGGACTATTTATTGGTGGTACCATTATAAATGGGTTTCAAATAGGGACTAACTCTCCTCACGTTCAAGAGGTGATACTCCTCGATCCCACACACCGCGCTGACCTCTGGGTAGCCCGCGCAAGGGCACAACAAGTGAGCGCAACAGCATGTACAGCCAAGTGAGGGCGAGCACCTCAGGAATAGCAACAACAGCCACACGATAAATCCGCGGCACCCAGGGGTCTTTCTCTGCCCCCGAGTTATGCACGCCCCACACAAGAAGCGTGCGTGCGCATACGACAGCCAATCCGCCCATGAGCAGGACTCCAATGACATGTACATATCCTAACCAAAGGTATGCTGTACGACGAATGAACAATGAGTACCATGACACGCCAGACGGCAGTATATACGCACCGATATACGGTGGGAACACTGAAATGCGAGGGGCCGGGAGATCTCTTATCGTCACAAAGAACTCGCGGCGCATTAATCCACACCGGTATCCGACCCCGTCCCTGAATTCAACATCCATATGCCTCCCAACGCGCCGTGCAATGTACAACACCTGGCTTACAAGCGATACCAGGAAGTATGCCCCAACGAATGCTAGCGGTGATACACAGACCAGCACAAGAATGGTGATGAGTGAGAGGTTATATAGCTTGTCAAAAAAGAGCGTGGTGACGGTAAAGTTGTGCCATTTGTTTGAGACCATCATCATCAATTTCCACAACATGGACACGCATATCGACAGCGCGCTAAAGTTAACGAGGGCGACACTGCTAAACGTGGATCCCACGAAGATTTCTAAGAAGCCAATGAGTTGAGCCCAATCTACGATGGAATGACACAACTCACTTTTGCGGTAGTCGATTCCGAAAAATGAAAGAAGCACGCTTCGAGAGGCCGTTTCGTATATGCCGAGCCAATACAGGCTTTAACGTTTAGTGACAGTTGCGCACGTTGATGTAGCAATACACACACCTTGTTCCGACCACAACGGTAGACGCCCATTCGACAGCGGTAAGAGCAGTAGAAAGGCCACGGTATGCTGCTGCGCCCTTCGTAAATCCAAACATGACTGTCGTGGCAGTAACCATAAAACGATACCCAGTCATAGCAGGGTGGGATGGCATTATGGCAGGTTTCTTGGGCGACATTCCAATTGGGAATACTATCTGGAGCGGTTCAAAGGCGTACCGCGATGTCACGTCTGCGTCGAAGAACCACCACCTTTCCCGCGACGGCTTCAGTTCATATTCTGTAAGAAAATACAGCCTGAAATGTGCCTGTATTCAAATGCGGCCCTTCCATCGAATTGAGAAACGTGACGCACAGAAGAGATAGAGCCACCCCCGACACCCATTCGAGGGTTGTGGACGCCACGACAAGAGATTGCTGAGACGTGTATGCCTTCGCAAATCCAAATACGATCGTCAAGAAGGTTGAGAAGAGGTGATATGGAGAGCATATAGGGACATCGAGGGGCATTGTTGAACCCCCCTTTTCTTAACATGGGTTGCGGTAAACGTTCAAATTTGTGGGTAGACTGAAAACAATAAGTACAAACACTGATTTTGCATAAACGTACGAGGTCCATTCACTAGTCTGCTAGCCAGATGCCCACAGAACATTGTAGAGATAATGATTCCGGTGGAACCATTGAAGCCTGTGGTCAACATGAAAATTAACAAGTACAAATACGGAATTTAAAATGTGCTAATTTCACCCACTCGGCGGTCGATCCACCCCATGATTTTTCACACGCACGACTAGATATTCCTCATCGGCGGACCTCAATCCACAGGTATGTGGGGGGCCTCCCAGTTCAATGCATATCCGCCCCTCATCTCCAAGACACCTTGTCCTTCAGCCCTGTGTCGCAAGTCCGCCCTCCTTCCGGCATCGTTTCAATCGAGTTTTCAACTAGATGCGAGGCATAGCATTCCTCAACCCTGGCCCCATTTCACTCTCGTAAGTCCCTTATAGTAGCGGCTCACGATAGTCATCGTATGTCTCATCCAAGACATGCATGGCAGATCCACCAATGCGCATCTGACAAGTTGATTCGAGATGAGTAAAGATAGCGCCATATCCAGCGCCAAATCTCACCACCAATCCCACACACCGCGCTGACCCCTGGGTCGTCCAAGCAAGGGCACGATAAGTGAGCTTAACAGCATATACAGCCCAGCGAGGGCGAGCAGCTCGAGCGTAGCGACAGCAGCCACGCGAAATATTAGAGGCAGCCATGCGTCTATCGGGTGAGAGTCCGCGCCCAAGTTGTCCACGCCCCATTTGACAAGCGCGTACAACCCATGTGCACAAATGACACCAAATGCACAGGTGAGCAGGATCAGAATGACGTGTGCATATACCAAACACACGTATACTGGACAGCGTAGGGGCAATGAGCACTGCGATATGTAGACAGCGATATACGCACCCATATACAGCGGCAAATTGATGTGATAGAGCGATCTCACCGTTGCGAAGAACTTGCGGCGCATCAATCCACGGCGGTACCCGAGGCCGCCCCCAAATTCAATATCCACACGCCTCCCAACGCTCCGTGCGATATACAGCAGCTGGCTCGCGAACGACGTCAGAAAGAGCGCCCCAATGGATGCTAGCGGCACCACACAGAGCAGCACGAGAATGGTGATAAGCGAGAGAGAATACATCTTGTCAAAAAGGAGTGCGGCGGCGACAAAGTTGCGCCATGTGTTCGAGACTGTCGTCTGGAGTTTCCACGTCACGGACACGCATGTCGACAGGGCACAGAGGTGAACGAGTATGATACTACTAAATGTGGACCCCGCGAGAATTTCTAAAAATCAAGGAGGGTTGAGCTATAATGGAATACATGGGCACCCGGACACACCTTTGCTGTAGTCGGTTTCGAAAAATGAGGGTAGCACGCTTCGGGAGGCCGATTCGTATATGCCGAGCCAATACAGACTGTACAGCTTAGAGATAGTCGGATAGGTCAATATAGCAAGACATACCTTACTCCAACTACAACAGTGAACGCCCATTCAACAGCAGTGAGAGCAGTAGAAAGACCACGGTATGCTGCTGCGGCCTTCGTGAACCCAAACAGGGCTGCCGTGGCAGTAACCATAACGCGATACCCGGTCATGGGAGGGTGGGGTGGCTTTTTGTCATGTTTCTTGGGCGGCATTCCAATTGGCAAGAGCATCTGGTGCGGTTCAAACGCGTACCGCGATGTCACATCCGCGTCGAAGAACCAACGCCTTGTGCGCGACGGCTTCAGCTCATATTCGCCAAGAGAATACAACCTGAAACACATCTGGATTCAACTGCGGCCCTTTAATTCGACTCGGTAAGGAAGAACATACAGAAGATAAAGAGTAACGCCTGACACCCATTCGAGCGTCGTGGACGCCGTTAAGCTGGAACCCCAGGACGTGAATGCCTTTGCAAATCCAAATCCAATGGTCAAGGCGGTTGAAAAGAGATGATAGGGAGAGAAGATGGGGACCTCTGGGGGCATCGTTGGAATTATGGCTTGCGGTGCACGTTTACCATTCACTGAAAAAAATAAGTACAAATACTGATATAAATGCTATTGCATACGTTAGCCCAGGGCCATTTATCAATTCCCTGGCCCAAGGCCAGATGTTTGCGACTTGCAACGGAGATCGATGGTGGTTGGAAACATTTGGCGGATGCGCCAATAACAAGTACAAATACGATAGACACCTCAAGAGTTAACTAGAACAGGGCTCGTGAGCTCTTCCCTTTGTCTAAGGCGCGGTATCGAAAGATACTGTATGTAACTTGAATTTCTTGGTAAAAGCGCACTGAGTGTTTGAGGGGAGCGCAGGAAGCGCAGGAAGTTGAAACTGCGTCGCGTATCAACGAATTTTTTGACAAGGTGATACGTGCCAACCGTTGACTGGTGACCTCCCACAAGCTACACCATTTGGAAACACCAGCGTGCAGGGCCAATAGCACACCATCTCATTGGGAGGCCCTCCTTGCTATCCAATCCCTCCCTTCGAAAACACCGCCTCGTTTGCAGATATACAGAGCCCTTCCTCGGCGTGCATGCCTCATCTTGTGACATCGCACCAGCACCATGCCTGTGATAAGTCCATTACGCCCTGCCTCCTCAATTACCATAGTGGCTGGTTAACCATATATGTAATTCTGCAGGTGTGGGTGGACCTGTCAGGACGTGTGGGCATTTATGTATCAGAAAAGGAACTATCCCCTACAAATGCGTCAAGCTGTTGGCAACGGCGGCCTGGGTCGTGCAAGATGGCGATGTGAGTCGAGGTGCTGGCAACGTGTCTCTGCAAGGAAACAGATGGCTGACGCTACTTGCAACAATGGGTAAAATTTCTTTTCAAGGAACAACACGCACAAATCGAGGGCACACTCCAACTCAGTACCTCCTACACACCACGCCAACACCAGGCCTGAGCAAGGGCAGGAGAAGCGAACACAGCAGTGTGTACAGCCCAGCTAGGTCAGAGCCATCAGTCAATTCATCCACACCCCATGTGATGAGCGTGTACGATCAATGTGCGCATATGACAGCAAATGCACTACAAACAAGAGCACGAAGATGGCAAGGAACGACAGGTAATAGATCTTGTCAAAGAGGAGCGAGGCGACCGCAAAGTTGTGCGATGTGTTTGAGGACATCGTCTGGAACGTCCACACCCCAACCACGCACACAGACAGCGCGCAAAGGTGGCCGGGCGACTGCAGTATTTTTTTGACGTCATCAGGGGGTGAGCCTGATATACGATGGCATGCTCATGAAAACCCAAATTACCTTTACTGTAGTCGATTTCGAAAAATGAAGGAAGCACATGTGGTGAGGCTGTTTCGTATACACCGAGCCTAAAGGCTGTCCCTCAAGCGGTCAGCAGCAGTCGAACAAGTTGAAATACCACTACATACCTTAATCCAACTACAACGGTAAACACCATTCGACAGCGGTAAGAGCAGTAGAAAGGCCGCGGTATGCTGTGGCGCCCTTCGTAAATCCAAATAGGATTTTCGTGGCAGTGACCATAATGCGGTACCCCGTCATAGGGGTGTGGGGTAGCTTTTCACTAGGCTCCCTGGGCAGCGCTCCGATGGACAGTAACACCTGCGTCCGAGTCGACGGGGTTACGTCTGTATCGAAGAACCAACACCTTGGGCGCGACGGCTTCAGCTCCAAGAAAATACGCCCTTATATGCGCCTTAATTCAACTGCAGACCCTTAAATCGAGTCAAGGAACCACATGCAGAAGATATAGAACAGCCGTAACCCATTCGGGGGTCGTGGACGCCACTAAATTAGATCTCTGGAAGGAACGTGAATGCCTTTCCAAACCCAAATCCGATAGTCAAGAAGAGGTGATATGGAGAGAATATAGAGATATTTAACTTACGGGCATTGTTAAAGCCCACGTTGGAGTTATGCACTGAGTTCAAATGAAATTTGCCGTTAGACGCCCTAAAAACAATAATAAGCAAAAATGCAAAGATGTACCAAGTAACCCAGGTCCTTTCTAGCCTGATGATGGCAGAACATTGTAACGGAGATGACGCCCTGCAAATGCGATCGGAGGAAGTGCTAAGCGCGATCACAAAATCGCCAGCCTTTGATTGGGCAGCGGGAAAAACCGGGGGATCACATGATGAACTCCGGAGGACAAAAACATCAAATTACTTTTTTATTCGATTCCACCTCATCATCGTCCACTTGGACTCGCTCAACGACCTCGCCCTTTTAGATTCTCTTTAATCCCACTTTGTATTCCATCTAGACAATGCCTTTTGCTCCAGGTATAATGCTGGCTATATGCGCCTTGTATTCCGTACTAACACTGCCCGCAGGCGACGCTGCCAAGGGTGCTTCCCTCTTCAAGACACGGTGCGCTCAATGCCACACCCTCGGCGCTGGCGAGCCTAACAAAGTCGGTCCCAATCTGCATGGGTGAATTTCGTTCAGCTTTCAGGTTACACGTCGATTCTGACGCCTCCGTCTTGTTCTAGTATCTTTGGACGCAAGACTGGACAAGTCGATGGCTTCTCATACACCGCTGCCAATGTCAATAAGGGCGTGATATGGGACGAAACTACGCTTTTCGAGTACCTCGAGAACCCCAAAAAGGTGAGCATTTGCCCAGCCCCAACTTCAAAATTTCCTGACGTAATTTGGTGAAGTATATTCCTGGCACCAAAATGGCCTTTGCTGGTCTGAAGAAGGAGAAGGACAGGAACGACCTCATTACTCATCTCAAGGAGGCGGTCAGTTGTCATTCCTCCTATTGCCCGGTTCTTCGCTTATTGTTCTTCAATAGACTGCATGAGATGTTCGTCACTCGGCGAGCCGGCGAAATATATGACATACAACATCTAATATTGTTCCTATTGTTTCCTCGGACTCTAGTCTACGGTATTTCGCTTGTCAGGTCCCATTGGTTCTATATCCCTAGACGAACTAAATCAGACCCACGTCTTCTACTCCCCCCTCATCATATTCAATAGATATCATTATTTGCATCAGCCCTGCGAACCGCGCGTGAAAAAGCCCCTCATAGTTGGACTTGTCTAGGCCATGCCATCGACAAAATGCTTACTCAGGTCCATAGCCCTCGGAGTCGATGACATCATCGGTCCTTGACAAAAGCATCCCACCATCACTGCAAGTTTTTTTCGGACTTCCAGCATCGTGACACCATGACATGAAGGAACCCCAAAATTTAACATCCAACGCCGATGGCAGTCACGCGGTGACTTAGATTGTGGCGGGCCTGTGCCCATCTCCACTCTTCGCAACAAAAAGCAATTGGATATTTGTTGTTAACTCTAAACCGTCCAGGAAAACAAAAGGTTGCGCGAAGAAAAGAGACACAGGATGTGTTGCATATAGGTAAGCCACCATTTTATTGGACTCTCCTGTCCTTTCCATAAACGTCTACCCACCCAACAGTCATGTCAGGTCCACCTAAAGTTCACAAACACACGCTGGCCGTGAAGACACAACTCCCCATTGACAGCATCGAAAGCCCAATTTTCCGGCTATCGCACGACGTCTTGCTTTACCTATTCCCCTTCTGCTTAACAACGGACAGGTGTCCCGCCGCGCAGAAGGTTTCCACCGACACTGTTCGTGCCATTTCGCAAGTGTGCTTCTTGTGGCGCGACCTCGCCCTTCACTGTCCCAGGCTTTGGTCGTCGATAATTCTCCGTGACACCCGACCAGAGTGGCTGCAGACGCTCTTTGGACGATCGGAGGGCGCCTTGCTAGATATATGGTCGGCTTCTGAAGCAGTAGCTTTACCGCAAAGATACCTGCCCCGGTTGCGAACGCTCCAAGCCACCATCCGCCGAACCGACTGTGAGTCATGGGACAAGCTGTATTTTAACCCCCACCGTTTCCCAAGGCGGCTCGAAGTATTGGATCTGGTATGTAAAGGCATATACAGGGTAGGCATCCCCGACCTGGGCCGAACCCGCCCCTGAAAGTGCTGAGACTTGATGGATGTGCTGTCGATTTTAGATCTCCAGCGTTTCATAACCTCTCGGTATTGGTGATCAAAAACATCAAATCGTATGGTCAATATTCACTAGCGCGTACGGTTGCATCATGGCTGCAGGTTCTTGGAAATTTGACGGGGCTTACGAAGCTAGGGCTGCTCTCTGCAATTGACATGGATACCGTAGACTCTCCTTTACTGGTTGTCCACCTTCCCAACCTCCAAAGTATGGTCCTCGGCACCAACCTCGATGTAGAAGTCGCGATCAGGCTACTCGAGAATTTACGCTTCCCGTCATCATGTTTCTTGAACTTACACCTATGTGTGATGCACCCTACTATTGAAGGTGACCTCGTTCTCGCGATATTGAAGCCACTTATGAACGCAATCCGCACCGATCTGGTTGCTCATCCACACCGTGCCCTCCAGTTAGGCCTTCCGTCAAATGCTATTACCTGGTTACAAGACACAGGCCTGGATATCCAATATTTAGACCCCGCCACGGGCAATGATGAGGACCACAGTGGCATATACATCCATGACTTTAAAGATACTATGCCTCGCTGGCAGCTGTTGCCCTACATCCTCTCCGCAGCACCCGATCTTGCGTGCGTAACCGCGCTCACATTGCAGTCAGAGTTTATATCCCCAAAGGAAGCAGACCAATTCCGCTCCTTCACATCCCTCACCCGCCTCACGCTTCCCACGTCCAGCTCAATCGTGTCGTTTTGCTCGCTGTTCCGGGATCCCGCCACCCGCAACAGCAACACCCCCTGGAACAATAACATCACCCGCAACAGCAACAGCGCCCCCATTTTCCCCGCTCTCGACACTATCATCGCGGACATGAAGAATGAGCGTCAGCCAAAGCTATTCGACTCCCTCGTCGCCTATCTTAGATATCGCCAAAAGACGGCAGGGCACACGCCAATCCGAAATTTTCATTTAGAGGGGATCCCAAGTGATATGCTCAGCTATATTAAGGAAGAGCTTGATACCTTTGAGGGCCTGGGTGTACATGTCACTACATTCGAGCCCACGTGGGAGAGAGGCCAACATCGCTCCTGAGTCAAGCTAAATGTATTCTGAGGGATGTCTGTGGCGTGAAGCCCAAAATATTTGCGGAAATATATATCATATGTAATCAACATTACTAGGAATAATGAAAGTGTTGAATTTTTCATGCCTTCATTTGGCCTCCATCCGCCGCAACATGGACTGACCTAAATAAGGACAAACAACACAAAATAACACTGTCCGAAGTAGTGCCTCGATGGTGTCGCATTCGCTAATTAGAACAGGTATGAGTGGGATTTCCCCGTACACCGGTAACACTGCCTAATCCCCAATCTTACAATTATCGCCCGACGTCTTGGTATACATATTCTCCTTATGCTTGACGTCTCGCAGGGGATCTTGGTGTGCAGAAGCGTTCTGGGGACACACTGCGTGCAGCTTCGTATGTATGTGCACTTTGGCGCGATACTGCGGTTGGCTAACCCCCTTTTGGGCCACGACTTTGGAGGCGATCGGAAGGGTCTTTGGTGGAGATATTGCCCGACTTGTGTCAGATGAACCTGCCGCCTGGTTATGTGCTGCACCTCCTGGCTGCGCACGTACAGATTGATGCGAACACTTCTGGCTCATAGGACAAGCTATTTCATGATTCACATATCCTCGCAACACAGCTCGAGATATTGGAAATCGACCATCAAGTAGACGACTTTGCGTATCCCACCAATTCCTCTTCCAGATAACGGCGACGCGCCTGTCTTTGAAGGAGCTAAGCAACGGATGGCACTGTCAACCTTCGATACAATTTTGATTATTCCACCACCTGTCCATATTGGTTCTTCAGAATTGCAACAAATCCTCGTCTACACTGCCCTCGAAGGAGCCTCTCAAGGATTCAGCACGCGATTCGCGAGCGATCTCTCAGGTGGCGAACCGTCGCAATCGGGTTTTCCGAACTCCGGCCACAAGTTGACCTTTGGAGCTACTCACCACTTCGATGGAAGGCCGAACTTTGGAGGCGGGCCTTTGATTGTGATATGGTCGGCTGATTCTCGGACGGACCTGCTGAGTGGGTATGTGCCCCGTCTTCGGGCGGACCTGTCTCCAGACAACTGCGCTTCGTGGTCGTCTAAGGTGCTCCGATATCCTACCCTATTTGCAATCAACTTCAACACCCTGGATTTCAAATATCTAGGCAGAAGTCTCCCAAGATGCCGCCTAAACAATGAGGATGCCATTCGAGAAATTTATTTCCTGGGTATCCCTGACGCGGAGCAGCTTGAGGATAAATGCGCCCATCTACAGGATTAAGGCTCACAAGTTGTATGTTTGATTTTCAGGCTCTCTTTCTCCACAATCTGTCAGTCCTGATCGTTCACAACTTCAACTTCGTCTCTCCCCTGGCATGCATGGCCACACTGGCAGCTCGCTAACGCGGCTAAATCTAAGTTTGAGGCAGTGTACCTGTGCGCCTCTCACATCTTGAGCGTGATTCCCTCCATCTGCGTCACAATGCCGTAGCAGCCTTGATAGAACACCTTGACCTCCCAGCATCGTGTCATATAGGGCATGACTTAAGTGCTTTGCTAAACCCCCTTTCAAGGAGCATCATCCACGACATAGGCATCAACCCGCACCGCACGCTCAAGTTATCGCTGGCCGAACACTCCTGCGTCTTTTTACAGTGCTAGGATACAGCCTACCAAGTCGACAGTAGGTTGCGCTTCTGTGATCAGGCGCAGTCTGACACGACTTGGGAGTCGCTCATGCTGCCAATGCATTTCCTCCATCTCACCCATCCTCCCGTCCATCACTTCCCTCGCGCTGGATATGCCAGATATCCCTCCGGGCGTCTCTCACCACGTCACTTCAGTCAAGCATCTGACTATCTTCGGTGCACGATCGATCGATCATGAGCATCTCCGCCTTGCTTGAGAGGGGGTCAATGAAAGCAATACCCGATGCCCTCCCTCGAAGCCATCTCATTAGATCCCAACACTCTTTTTGCAGCCTGGCGTCTTCGATGCATTCATTTTCATTCTTCATCGCCCGCCGGAGCACACCAAACCTCACGCCCCTCAAGCACATCTACTTACACCGCACGCATCAGTGGCTGGACGATGTACATATTGCGGAGAAGTAAGCCAGTGTTCTGGACGATCTGGGTACGTCGGCACTTTCAAGATTGTGGATGAGGTCTTGGTGCCCAAGAAAATCGTATGGATTGCAGGAGGGTCGTCCGTTCCATTTTGATAGTGATACTTTGGTTTGATATTGTATGGGTACCCTAAGACTGCAGAAAAACAAGAATGTGTCATTTGCCCCTTCATAAAGAACTTATCAACGGATTAAATCCGATGTCGCTTAGAAAGTGAAGCTGGTCAACGAGGATGGCTTCCGGTTCTCATTCAATTGAAGGATTGGATATGTATTGAGTTGGGAAGCAACAATAGAAAGCAAACAAAAGAGATGGTTCTAATATACAGTATCATGTCATTGATATCTAGGTATGCAAATTAAACACAATCAGGCCCCCATCCAACAAGCAGCCTTATATCACCTCTACACCCACAGTTCTCCCTCACAATTTACGATTCGGACGAAAGAGGCAGTGTTTCCTTCCATCGCTCCGTGATAGGCTCGCCCTTGAACACCTCATGCAAAACCTCTCGCACGTTCTCAACGTATACGAAGCGGATGCCTGTCTTGACGCTCTCGGGCACATTTTCTTCGATATCAGCGCGATTGGCGGCGGGGGCAATAATGGTTTTAATGCCGGCGCGGTGGGCAGCGAGGATCTTCTCCTTCAGGCCGCCGACAGGGAGAACCTGCCCGACGAGGGATATCTCACCCGTCATTGCTGTAGCAATATTAATTAGATGTGGAGCTTGTAAAGAGGAGACACATACCAATATCAGGATGAATTTGCGTCTTCGTGAATAAGGACACAAAGGCGGATAGGATCGCCGTTCCTGCACTAGGCCCTTCCTTGCCGATGCTCCCCTCGGGCATATGTACGTGGATATCACGGTCGGTCAGGAACTGATCCTCGGGCGCCTGCGTGATGCCGAGATTATACGCGTTGCTCTTCACCCAGCTCAACCCAATGTTGGCACTTTCCCGGATCACTTCACCGAGTTTTCCTGTCAGCTGTAGACCGCCTTTGCCTGGCATACCCTGCACAAGGATAAGTCAGGAAATCACGGAGGGTTCGGAACGGATCAAGGAGCGTACCATGGCCTCAACAGGCATCACTGCCCCAGATCCATTCCCAAGGTAACCAAGGCCGGTGCTGACACCTGGTGGTGGGGGGTGGGCATAGAGGCGGTCCTTCTGATATATTGGTGGGCCAACATATTCCTTCAGATTGTCGGGTGTGATGCGAACATGAACAGATTCAGGTATTTCCATCGGTTTACGTTCAATCGTCGTTACTGGGACACGTTCGGGGGTGGCATCGACTTCAGGGGCAGGCGACGGTGGCTCATTAGGTGGTGCTTCCTGGTTCTCAACAGTCTTGATGGGTTCGTTCGCCTCTGGGGAAGCCGTGGAAGGTATGGGCTCCGCAACGTCGGCCGATTTGGGTTCAGGGAAAGTGTCTTCACCAAGATCTTGTACAAGTTTCAGAGCAGCTTTCCGATAGATCTAGCATGACATTAGATGGAAGGTTGGTTGACATTGTGCAACTACGCACCTTTTCGATATGCTTTTTCAGATTCCTCACACCACTCTCCCTGCAATAATACTTGATGAGCACATCGACTGCAGATGGTTCGAGCATGATGTCAGCATCTTTAAGGCCTGATGCGTCTTTTGCTTGAGGACCGAGGTACTTGGATGCGATGACGGCTTTTTCCTCCGAGACATAACCCGATACCTCGAGAACTTCCATTCGGTCAAGCAATGGTGCGGGGATAGTATCGAGGTTGTTGGCGGTACAGACGAAAAGGACGCGAGACAGGTCCACCGGAACATCCATACTGGAACACAGTAAGCAACGAGCATCTCGTAAATGCAGAACACATACTAATGATCGAGGAACGAATTATTCTGCTCGGGATCGAGCATTTCGAGAAGAGCGCTCGCTGGGTCTCCATTGTGACCACGTCCAATTTTGTCAACCTCATCGATGAGGACAAGAGGATTTTCAGTACCGACGCGTTTCAAGGCTTGGATTATCTTGCCAGGTAATGCTCTGGAAGGGAATGAGGATGGAGTGGTAAACGTGTGAATAGAAAAGAGCCACGCACCCAACGTATGTCCTCCGATGACCCTTTATCTCTGCTACGTCAGTCAAACCGCCGACACTGAACCGGAAGAATTGCCGACCCAAGGCACGGGATATGCTCTTTCCGATAGACGTTTTGCCAACACCGGGCGGGCCCACTAGGCAGATGATCTTGCCTTGGACGGTGCCACGTAGCTTGCCGACCGCGAGGAATTCAAGGATTCGGGACTTGACGTCGATAAGACCGTAATGATCCTCAGCGAGGACTTTCTCGGCATGAGTTATCGAATAATTCTCAGGCGTGTGGCGGCCCCAAGGGATCTACAGAAAGGTAAACGATGTGGAAGATGTCAAACGAGTCGTTACGCACCTGAGTAAGCCAGTCCAAGTAGTTCCTCGTTACATTCGCCTCACTCGCGGCTGGTTCCAAGCCTGCGAGCTTCGAGATCTCCTCATCAAATACCTTCCTAACGGGCTCTGGCATCTTGAGTTCGGCCGCACGTTCCTTGAACTTCTCAATCAGCTTGTCCTTTCCGTCGCTTTCCATCCCGAGCTCCTTCTTAATGCCCTTCAGTTGCTCCATGAGATAGTATTCTCTTTGTCGCTTAGCGATTTTGCTGTCGACGTCGCGGGATAGCTTGCTCTGAAGCTGAGCATTGATGAGTTCCTTCTTGAGGACGAGGAGGGCTTTGCGAAGGCGATCGTCGACGTTCAAGGCTTCAAGGACATCTTGAAGCTCAGAAACCTCGCCCGTTGATACTGCCGCAGCGAAATCCGCAAGCTTATCCGGCTCGTCAAAGACGTTGGAAGCAACTTGGTTGATCGAAAAGTTGGTAATCTGATCACGGAAGAGGGGGTTCAGCTGGGCGATATCTTTGAAAACTGAAACGATTTCAGACATGAAGGCACGGATGTACTGATCGTCCTTGTTGTAAGGCTGGGTGGCAAGGTTTTCGACGTTGACGATGGATACACCGTGATTGCGTAGGAAAGCCGTTTGAATTGGACCTATGGAAAGCGTGTCAAGGAGAGTCGCTGCAATCAAAGTGAAAAATCTAACCGGTTACAGTCTCTGGCTGGAGCTCTGGCGGAGGAGTGGGAGGGGGTGTCGGTGGGGCAACAGTCTGAGGATCCTCTTGAGAAATAGATTCTATGCGAGCAGTACCAGCCTTGACGAGTTCCGTGAT
>JASFDG010000346.1:0-15640 GCA_036937095.1 Phaeolepiota aurea
TAGTTAGCACGGAAATTATTTCACAGTAGATTGGAATTAAGAAGAAAAAAACTATGCCAGAATGAAGAAAATATTTAAGCGGAGAGTGGGCAGTAAGAAGGGAATAACGAGTGGTTGTGGTGGGCTGGGTGGATATGTATATATACGGAACAAGGGGTTTTGCAAACCCCGGAGACTAAGTTGGTCTTCCATGTGCCAAATGCTGGTTTGGACGATTGATGGTATGGAACCCTGTCTAAAACATGCAATCAAAGCACGCATTCAAAAAAAAAGTGTGATGTGAAACCTAGTTTGCATGCACAAGAACAAGAAACTCAAGCCATAGAGGGTAAGGAATGGCGAAATTGGCATTTGACCAAGAAAAGCATCAAGTGGACTCACGCCGCAGATTTTTCTTCTAATGTGGCCTGCACGCTAGGCAGCGGAGGTTGACCCAGTTCGTGCCTAAGCCGATCAACATCGCGTTTTGCAATGGCATAGTCGCCTTCTGTTAGCTGAGTAATTTTTTCGCGAAGCTCCTGACATCTAGATAGAATGCTTAGTCTGCCATCGTTGGTTTCTGAAAATTTTACTTACTCTCTGCCCATCGTGGATTCTAACATTTCGACCTGGGAATTGATGTCAGAGAGGATGCTCTGAGATATGGGCTCATCGGACGGACTTTGTCACGATCTTCATTTATCTAAAAAAAACAAAGATTAGACATGCATCACCAAGCGATATAAGGAGGTTCTACCTCTCGTAGGCAGTTCAGTAGTCGCGTCCGTTCGCTCTCTAACCTGCAACACGCATCAGCCATTGACATATGGGTATGTCGAAATGGTACGTACTTGTTTTTTTGTTCCCTAATATCCTGAATAGACTTATTTTTCTCGTCCAACGAAGCGTGGGCCGACAGGATATGGGCAGTATGCAGCTGCAGGGTGAGCGCGTGTTTCCTGGAAATGTCCAAATACAGAGTTAGCGCCTAGATAGCACATTGTCACAGCGATCAGGGTTGGCTCGGGAATGACGAAAGGTCGTCGCGTTTAAAAAGAGGCAGTGAAAAGAAAAAGGCACTCACTTTAACTCGGCGGTCTTCGCGAGATGCACGAGGTCCTTTGTCCAATCGCCTGTCGCCATGAGTGGTGTTGTACTTGCATTTGGTTTTTCGGCCTGCTGCTGATGCGATTGCTGGTGGTGGTGCTGTTGGTGTTGTTGTTGCTGCTGCTGCTGCTGCTGTTGTTGTTGTTGCGTTTGTTGCTGAAGAGATTGCTGCTGCTGCTGTTGCTGCTGATATTGCTGATAATACTGTTGATGTTGAGCAGTTGTTTGCTGATGCGAAGTTGGATGGAGGATCTGCTGCAGTTGGGTTGCTGGTGGTTGTGGTTGGCGACCAGGAGCTGTGGGGGCAATGCTCAGATTTTGAGGGTTGATATGGGTTTGTATGGGTGCGCCTGGTGGGCCTGTGTAATGGACGTATTGAGAATGACCATGGTGATGTGGGATATGCGACATTTTTGGGTGCGAAAGTCGCGATTCTATGTTAACCCTCGATCAAAGTGTTTGGGGTCTTCAAAAGAAATCGTTGGCGGCCAGGGTGGCAGGAGACCGTCGTTTGTTTGCTTGTGTTATATTCTCAAGCTCATCCAACGGAACATTGTCGCCATCAAAGGAGAAAAAAAGGAACAGAAAGTCAATCACACAAGGGGATCGTCCTCCGTGATCGATCCGCAAGCCTGTTTTTTTTTGGAGATGATTAACTGTTGCTCAGTTCCCGCAAGTTGCAGGATCGATTTATTGCGCCCCAAACCGTTTAGTTCTCAATGACGGATATACCGCAGCCGCCTGCCAGTTACCCATGGAGTTGTGACCGAGGAAAATGATATGCTCCATCCCCGGTGTTGCAAACGTAGCAAGTGCCCACTGAGCCATACTGTTGATCTTAACTTAGTCCAATATTGACATGTCCTCAATATATTAGTGTGGCTCTGAAATGATCCTGCGGCCAAGGTCAGAGTAGTTTGTAGGCCTGCACCAGTGGGCAAAATATTATTTCGATTTTGCAGTTGCATTTTCAATCTTCCCTCCGAACGCCATTTTGATTTATCGGTATATGCAAAGCCAAGAGTCGATCTTCTAGTCTCTGCAAAAGAACATCATCGGAAACAAAAGGACCACCTAGGTAAACAGGCTGACTGACAATCGCCTCGTCATCCTCGTCGTCCCCGTACATTTTGGCGAATATACCAGCAGCCCCACAAGCATGCATCGCACGAGCGACAGCGAGCTTGATGTTGCAATATTCCGGATTGGGCTTGTCAATTGTTTGTCCACCAGGCCCCCTGCCAAAGGTAATCTCGTCCCCATCACTAAGGGCAATAATGGATGCGATTTCATCCTGGCGAATTTCGCGGAAGATGTATTTCCACTGAGAAAGCGTCAATCTCGGGAATCCTTACCGTAGGTTACTACGGACCTGGTTATCATTTTTCTCAGCTTCTATGCCCCATGCCAGGTTATCATAGCTATCATGGGCATCCGTTTGCGCATTGAATGCATTGCAAGGATGGTTGATGTTTTTGATCACTTTTTCAGAAAGACACCGTCCAGTAAAGGTTTCGAGCGCCCTTAGGGTGAGGCGCTGTTGGATATCGAGGGTGAACTTCAATAGGATGCAGGGCTACTGCACAAACCTTGTCGTGAAATGAAAATGGAAGTATGTGCGCGCTTCGCGGAACCACATGACGACCAGGTGCCCTGAAAGATTGACCAGTGATAGGACAAACGAAATCATCACGCTGGAGGAGCTGGTAAAACAAATGTCCAGCCACTCATACGGACACGGATAAAGATAGAAATAACACACCAGCTTCTTTAATGCTGATTGGCTCCTCTTGGTCGTCGCGTCCTCCAGTAGTCTGGTGATATCCCCCAAGCACTGGACATCAGGGGTCAAATGTGTACTATCTTGAGGAGTCTTCTTCCCTCCAGGATTCCTAGCTGCGCAAATGAGGGACAAGCACAAGCCAGTGGATGAAATGTCATACTGGCGATAAAGAGATGGGTCAACAGCTCGGTGGCGAGGCTGGTGACTGGTTCGATTTCCACGGAACGCTGTTGCGCAGTCAAGGTGGTAGATAGAAAGTTCATAACCTCTGTAGCCCAGGTCGAGCTGTCGAACGGGGAGTTATCATCTAGTACCGGTTGGACTGTTCATGCTTGGGATCAGCGACCTGTAATAACGCAAAGCGGCCATTTACCTAGAAATGAGATGCCATTGACCTTCTTCAATTCTTTCAGAAACTCAACCGCCACATTGTCCGGATCAAGGGCAAAAATCAAAATGCTATGAAGCACTTTGACTGCCTCGATCGCGAATTGGGATTTTGTGGCCCCTATTCTGACCGCACTTCCGAATGACCCATTGATACCTTGTGCGGCGGCGCATAGGGAAATTAGATACTGCGCAGGTGGCATCAAAGAGCATGTCGATGTATTGTTGTGTGCAATGTCACGCGTCACGGTTCGTGCCAGCCACCATGTGTACATGCATCCCGGAGGCAAGGAATTCAAACACTAACCAATGCATTTCTTAAATTTCCAGGAAATCTACCCCGCCCTCGCCTAACTCTTGTTCCCTGAAAAAGGGATAGATTCGGCTTACTAAGGGAGACACGGAACACTTATGTCCCCGTTGACCTTTGATCTTGGCAATCGGTTTTCGATGATAAATTCCGCGAAGGTGATAAACAAACCTCTCGTTCCACTCGATTACCGATTACCAGTAATCCCATTATCTCATCAGCGATCCTCCATTGTCGTCATTCGACGGATGATGATTGCAAGGTTATCGTTGGGAGCTAAAACCGAGATCTGCGCCACCACGCTCGATTACTTCATGTCCACGGTAAGAATATCGCCATTGACCACAGCCGTACACCTTAAGACTTTGCAGGAGAGAAATACGCTCGAGCCAACATGGCTTAACACACCAGCTCAGGATAATGAGCTTTAGTCTTGGGTTCTACCCATGGCCGGTACACGTTGTGAGTTCTTTCGGTACGACCTTCGGGGGCTGCCGACTGAAGTTAAAGGGGCCGGTAGAGCGCGCACAGACTAGTGCATGCAAAAGTCCTGGCCTAGATACCAGGATGTACATCGGCAGTGGCGGTTATCCGTGTTGCTCATGTAATTCGGTCACTGGGGAGGCGATGCCCTCACCCGGATTAGGCACATCCCCCCATTACTTTCCATGGGCCAAGTTGTAAGGTGCGGGGGAATCCGAACCTGTGTGACGGGCTCCCATTCAGTAACCTAAGTTGGGCAATGCATTGTAGTCAACAAGGCGGATTAGGGCAGCGGTTAAGCCCTCTGACGAGCCCCTTCGCAAAGGCGAAATCTGCACAATAGTCCCAGAACCTTCAGACACAGTTAAGCCTCGAGCAACATGACCCACGGCTTCAGCAGGCACAACCGCCCCACTCGTGATGGGGGGCCGTCCACCGCCCAAGAGCGCCGACACCTCAAGTCGCCTGCGAACGCGAGTTTGCGCAGGTTTCATTGCAGGACGGAACGCACTTACTATCACCGGCGAACTTATTCTACCGCAAATGGAGGCCAGCAACGGCCGCAAAACGTAGGATATATGTTTCACCGTTCCAAGCCTGATTCGTCTCCCTTGGACGCGTCGCAGACTTGTTTTTTCTTCGGGTTAAGAGCGGGTTCTGTATCCGCCGACCTGCAGTGGACTCAGAAATAACCAGCCACTCGAGGCACCAGATCTAATACTAGAATGGAGAGTTTGCATATATTCAAATGGGATATGTTCTGGAGTCGTCGAGATTAGGAGCCAGATTGCTCCACCCTCTGGCGCACTCATCCCTTTCCAGGGTCCAGAAGATAAATTTCCCAAGGGTTCTTGAACCATTTGAAAAACATTAATCGTTGTTTCCTGTGCATGATGGGTATTCACACGATACTTGATCTCCCAGCGCTCAAACGGCGCGTTCCAGGCAAAGCAGGACTGGTTACCACGTAAGTGACACATTGTGAAAGGCGGTTCATCAGAATCATGGAAGGCGTCCACATTGGTTTTCCGCAGCCAGGACTGCTGTTCAATCAGACCGGGTCACGAAACCCTTTCTTTCCTGTCAAAGTCGAGCGCTGGGATCAGTTGATGCCAGTACAGCGAGCAAGGGTCTCAAAAGCCGATTGTCGTTACCCCAAGGATTTCAATATAGACGATTGCCGAGGGGCTACCTGTATTTGAGTGTTCGCGTCCTAGGGAGTCCAAGGAATCAAAATATAGAAGGATCCACATTGTAATCTCCTTAATGAGGGAACAGTATTCGATATCCCAGGGTCATCACGAGAATGGTTTCTATGGAGCGCGGGGTAGGAAATTTTGAACCAAGGCGGCCTCCGCAGCGCCCGTCCATCACTGGGACATGTACTAACAGTCAGTCAGGAATGTGGCAAGTTTGTCGGACTGGGAAAAAAAATTAATCAGCGAGGGCTGTCCTGAACAAAATGAAGGCGGGGGCACTGGCTCAACTTGAAATCTAACCACCGAAATGCCCCGCGAAACGTGTTCGATACTAGAACGCCTGGCGCCACACGAACAGCTAGTGGGATCTTCGTGATGCGTACCAGAGCCCTAACGCGCATTTATATCCAAGGCCTGAATGTCGAGTGTCTACCGCGGTCTTAGGCTCCTCGGAATGACTTGCCATTATGAACCACGACCCTTTCGCAGAGTTGGCACAGAACATCGCTCCTTGAGAACATCTGAGCACTGCCAAACCAGCTTGGCCTAGTTCAGTTACTTTTGATTAGGAATTAGGCTGTACCCCTTACTAGTATCCTGACTGCCCGTTGTCCGCCGCGAATCGACGTTCCCTCGGGCCATAGAATAGGGGATGGGAGGGGTGCATCCAATTATAACGCCCGAAGAGGGTAAAAATAGGGTCTGGCATGGATAACAATAAAGGGGTCTAAACTCATTAGAGTGTGGGATGGACGTGCCATCCTGGTATACCGGAATATGAAGTGCTTGTTATAATCCGAAAATCACGAAATGCCGTTTATTTCTCCTATGTCTGCCCGACCTTTTTGGATCAGGATAACGTCAACGTAGCGGCGAGAAGGAGAACGACTTTGACGTCCATTTCCTATTAATATATGGTAATGGACAACCGAACTTGACTGGCAGATTGTGAAATCGGGTTGCAGAACATCTTGGAACTCGGGTCGGTTCAATAACATTGGTGTGAGGGTCAATAGCATATTTATTCTGGCAAAGTTTGAACTCGTTATTTGGGAACAGTGCGTTTCGTTGTGGTAGGGTTCAAGGAGAGGTGGTGACGTGCACATGACCTCAACTCCATCACGTTTTTTGGACATTGAAAATTACGCGCAAGTTCCACCGCCATCTCTCACAACGAAATTCATGCCATAAAACTATCAACTATCGCATGTCAAGTTCGGCAACTCTATAGCAGCTATCCGTTTAGATGGCGACCTCACGGGCAGAATCTCAGCAATCGCAGTTCAGTCGTCGGCGGTCCAATACCGCCCAGTCTGTTCTGAGGAGTCTACCAACCCCTGTACTCACATATGGCGACACGCAAATTCTCAATTCATGGGTACACGAACCAAAGGATTCACATGCAGTCATATTCAATCATGCATGCTGGCCGGGCGTTATGGAGGGCGATATGTTGAGGGTCATGAGTACTGGCTCGGATAAAACGACTTCTTCCTTCTTGTTTATCGTGCCAAAAGACGACCATTCGACGAAACCTCAACTTCAGGCAAGTATGGGTATTTGATTTTGCTCCGCTTTCTCTTAACCAACGCGCGATTTATTTCTCCAGATTTCCATTCCAAAACCAATCGCAGACGCATTCCTTTTGAGAAACAATACTGAAGTCACAATCACCAAGGTTGACAAAAGCTCATGCTGCGCTGATTACGTCGAGTTTGTCTTTCAGGATCAATATCTCGGGCGCAATGATATGTGGCGACTGGGGGAACAGCTAGTGGACCAGTGCATCTATACAAACCAAGACGTTCAATTTATTGGCAATGTGGCTGCAAGGATCTTGAACATATACATCGGTGACAACAAGGTACGACCAATATGTGTACCTTGATGTACGTCTCATATGTTCGTATCAGGTTTCTTCTGCGTGTATGACTCCCTCCACAAAAACGATTTTCAGGTCACTTTCCGCCAAAGTGACCATCTTCATCCAAGTTTGCCGCGAGCTATGGGAATTTTCCGGAGATGGCGAGCGATACTACGAGAAGATCGTCCATTCCTTCCTTCCCGAACTTTTTGCAAAGTGGAAAGAAGCCAATACGAACCATACTGTGACTATCGTCCTAATATCCCGTGTATATTATGACGAGTCTGAATTAGACTATGCCGCTGGACCTCTTCGTCGAGATGAGAGAGGCGGCTGGTATAAAGATTTCTACAAGGTCATCACGGATCTTGAGGTTATCTACGAATGGCAGCCGACACTCATCAGCCTGAAGAATTCATTTTGGGACTTTCAACGTGATATCCTATTGACGCATCACCATCATCGATCCTTTCAAGACCGTGCACCGCCGTCACCATCCCTCGCACGTCTAGTTGGGCGACTATCCTACGCGCATGATGGGCCAATCTTGGAGGCTTTGAACCTCGGCCTGAATCCAAGCGAGACGCATTACATTGATCGCTCATTGTCGTTAACGGGTTCTACAACGATCTTGATCTCACCAGGTTCGGGATACTTTCGAGTATCTAAACAGCTGCTACGCCTCACTACGACGCGTATGTTGGATCAGGGCATGATCATCGACTTGGTCTTGCTCACAAAGCCTCCCCTCTATCACAGTCCAATATTCAGTTTCCAGGGCACTGATCCAATCAAGCCAGAATTGGAAGAAAAAGTTGACCCATTGGCAATGGATCCGCTATGGGGTGGGAGTGATGAAACTGGAGTCGATCCCTCGAAGGAAAAGACTTTCTGGTGGGAGCCTTTCTGGCTTTCCACGACTTATTGGGACAGGCAGATGGATTTGCCCTTTCGAAGAGATAGGTGTGTCGGGTTGCAATCATGTTGAATACGTCGTGTTCCTAACTTGCGTCATGCAGGTTCATAGCGCGAGCGAAGATGCATGAAATCCAGATGCTTGGTCTGCTGGAGCATGATGTTCTACCTAGCATCGAGGTCCCATTCCTGCCCGAAGAACCCATGCCTCCGATTGAGCCATCCACACTTGATGCATCGCCCCCGAACTCTGCAATGACGAAAGACGAGGCTGATAATTTTGACCTTGATGTCTTTTCGCTCACCGTGAACCGTCATCTGAATCCTTCCGCCAGCCTCAATGCGCCACCTGCACCCGCGTCTCTTAGGACAGCTGCCGAGAAAAGAGCTGTGCGTAACTCTGTTACAGGACCGAGAATCGCTACTATTGAAGAAAGCCCACGTCGTATCATTAAGGAGTTGCCACCTGAGGGCCCCCCTGGGAGCCTTTTGGGGGGAGGAGTAGCCTCTAGAAGGCTCAGCAAATCGCCAACATTATCTGTCAGGTCCGCCCTCTCTATGCACTCAGATCCGAAAGGGTCTCGTGCTACGCAAACTCAAAAGACATTGGCTTCCAAGCTCGCGCCGTCGTGGCTGTTGAGTCACTTCCGCAGTGGGCCCAGTGAGCCACAGACGTCACAGGTCTCTGCATCTGCCTCACCAAGGAGTTCTTCGATCGCGGTTTTGGCTGCGTCTCCATCTAGCCCAATCAAAATGCCCCTCCCTTCGAAGCCTACGGTTGCGCAAACTGCACAGCCTATTCCATTGGCAATCAAGAACAACAACCTATCAACTACAAAGCCTTCAAGTCTCAGCCGCACCTTTGAGGAGGAGACTGTCGTGCCTCATCGAGCAATGTTCAACCGTCACACTTCCCCTATAAACACGCCCCCTCGAGACGACATCTTCCCGAACAAAAGAAGGGGTGCTGTGAACGCCCTCGGGAACTCGCTGTCCTCCACCTCACCGGCATCATACTCTAACCCTACGCAAGCGCGGCCCCCCGTTCCCTACTCCATGTCGTCCCTCGCGCGGCGGTGGCAGCATATGCTCCCACAGGTCCTCAAGAAGCAGGACATCAAGTGGAAATCGTTCGTCACGCCCGGGTGCCTGCCGCTCACGGTCGAGCACTTCCCGAGCACTGCCGAGCTCGAGTCGGCGTTCGACGTGTTCTCGTACGACTTTGTCGTCGACCCCGACGAGATGCGCTCCTTCCTCGTCAAGCCGCCGGTGGTGAAGGGCAGCGCGGAGGAGGTGCGCCGCGCGTGGGCGCTGGTTGTTATGCGCGGCATGGCGGCGGTCAGGCTTGCGCAGGGGTTCCAGTTTGTGCTGCAGCCCGCGAGCCCCTGCGGGCAGAAGCATCCTAGTAATAAAGGTGATGAGCAGGACAAAGAGCGGATGTCGTACCGGCGGAACAAGCCGTTTATGGCTGGGAGCAACGAACAAACGCCGAAGCCGACAGGGGCGTCGGGCGTGTTGCGCTCGACGGCGGATCCGGTGTTTTTGAGCATGACGAATGAGATTCACCGCATTTCATATACTGGGGAGGCAATCCAAGTGCGGCGGTACGTGCGGCGCCTGGCGCCTTCCCGTGCGTTTGATTACCAGTGCCTGATGTGGCCGAAACTGGGGGGTGGGTGGCACTTGTTATAAACCAGGACGCGGCTCATGATGCCAAACATTTCAGGAGGCTATACCGAACTTACGACTACTTTCTCGTCTCGCGGACTCGAGAACTATGGTTGGAATCGGTAAGCGCAGCCCCGTCCCCGTCTGTTTACCGTTGAATGACCTTGTGGTCCAGATTGGACATGCTAGTCGCGGGATACGAGCACATTTTCAACGAGTCCCTTCGGTACTGGCGCACACGGTTCGTTGTCATTCCCACCGCGGAGCCACCGAATGTGACGACAGGGCCGTCGGGGGAGCACTTAAATGACGAGGAGGTGCGCATCCTGGGGATCGAGAAGCTCGCGGAGGTGTTCACGCGCCTGCGGTGGCAGCCGCCCGAGGAGCGCGCGACGCACCCGCACCCGCCCGTGCACTTCCTCCCGACGACGCTCGACCCGGCGATGTCCGTGCTCGATGGCGCGCTAATGGACCAGCTTGACCAGATTCACGCGGCGGGTCCGCTGCGCAAGAAGATGCGCAGCGAGCGCGAGATTGCGGAGATGCCGTTGCCGGCGGTCGCGAAGGCGATGCGCGAGGAGGACGGTGTGCCGATCAAGTACTACCACTGGCATACGTCGCAGTACCCCAACTCGTTTACGGGGTTCGACTTTGTGTCGTGGCTGGTGCGTGAGTTCCGGGATGTCTCGTCACGCGCGCAGGCTGTGGAATGGGGGGGAAAGCTGCAGGAGCAAGGTCTTTTCGAGCATTGTAGGGGGCGTCATAAGTTTCTGGATGGGTTAGTATTTATTCTGATTTCCTTGGTCGTCTTGCTTTACTCAATATTCGCTAGGCATTACTTTTATCGGCTCAAGGGGGAGTACTCTATGCCCATGACGCCAAGAACGTGGTTCAGACGCGCGCCGGGCGAGGAAATCTACCATCGTACTGGCTACTACCCCTCAAGCATCCCAAAGCCAAAATTGACCGCCGCACGCAAGGGAGGGAAAAAGCGCTTGATATTGAGCCAAACCATGGTCATTGACATCGATCCGAACAAGGTGAGCCACCGGCACCCGCAACTCAATGTACTAAACCATCCCCACTCTAGCGCAGCGACCAAGCCGAAGCCGTCATCCTGCACCACGACATCATCCACAACCCCGCGACCGTGTTCCACTTTGAGCTGCAGTGGATCGGCACGACGGCGCGCTGCATCGAGGACCAGCTGCGGCACTGGAACCGCACGATCGAGCGGTACGGGCTCACGCTCGTCGAGGCGTACGTGACGCAGATCAGCGACATCCGCGAGTACAACGCGTTCCAGTCGTGCTTCCCGCTGCGCCTCGCGCTGCCGCCGCCCACCACGGCCGCGGACCTGGAGAAGCGTGTCCCAGAGGGCACGCAGGCCGCGGCGTACTTTGAGTATGCGCTCCTGCGGCGGTTCGGGTTCATCGTGGATGTAGAGGCCGCGGGGCTGTACCCGGACACGGTCGACGTCGTGTACTCGTACCACCGCTCGCCGTGCAAGTACTCGCAGTTCGTGCACCGCTCTGGGGTGGCGTTCATCCAGGTGCTGGGGGGGCTTGATGGGTTTCTGTTCCTCACGAATCGGTTGATGGGGCCTGGCCGGATGGGCGCGACGATGACGAAGGGCGGGGGGAATAAGCCCGCGGCGGCGGCGGAGGAGATTAGGACGAGTATGCATGATTTCTGCACGGATCCGAACAGTCTGAGGAGGTTCTATGCGGAGCAGCTGGCGCTGCTGCCTCCGGCGCCTGTCCTGTCCGATGAGCCGCCTGAGTTGAGTATATAGGGATGAATGAAGAGATATCGTTGCAGTGTATTCTAGTATTGTAATCTGCCTTTTTTTTTCTGGGGAAGGGGACGATGCCAAAGGGGGGCAAACAGAAAGGAAAATTGAGGCAGCCATGCGCTTGTCAGATTGCCCATGCCTATGTGGAACATCCATGCGCGAAGCAAAAGTAGTACTGCCCAAAAAAAAACCGGCTAGCCGTCGTATGCCTGTCTGGGGACCAAAATCCCTTCCTCTTTCCCGATCCCCTACCCTCAGCCACCAGCCACCAGCGGGATAAACAGCATCAACAAGACCCATCGAGACACCATTTTTTTTTTATTCGCGGAGGACTGCGGGGCTGCATGCTGATGCGGGTGTTTTCTTGGACTGCTTAAGGGTTTTCTTCTTCATTTGGGTGTGGGTGCTTACTGTTAATAGCAGCTTCGGGTCAGGATTCTTTTTTTTAAAAATCCCGTCTCGGTACAGAATATGGATCTGATGATAGCGATTATCAGAGAAAACTCGGGGACGATTTTTGATGAATGCAGCCCGCGTTCCTGGCCACAGCGGGCAAACACCCTGATCCTCGAGCCTGCCTGTAAAAAGTAAAGTAAAGCCTAGGTTATGGGATAAAAAGCTCTGGGTTGTGAAGAGCAATAGTCCGCCCGAGCAACCATGACTTTACAAGTGACTGGACACAGCGTTTGAAAAAGATGGTCCATGGAATTGGTGGCTGAGATCCAAGGCTACACAACTTGTACTGAGTGGTGTACATGTTTTAGGGGGGGATGCAGGATGCTAGGGTGCTAGGATACGTCATGAGCGCTAACGATCATATCCCTCCCGTTAGAACGAACAGAGCGTCGACCCGGATCGCGTGAAAGCGGCTTGCGCATATCTACAAAGCAAAGAAACCACGATGAGTCATTAAAGAAAAGAAAAAAGACAAAAGACAAAAGACACACCAAACGCATCCTCCTCATCCCTCCCGCCCTTCCCCAACCCCAAGCTCCCATAATACTCGCGCACGCGCCTGTACACGCTATACCCCATCCCCTCATACATGCCGATCGCGACCGCGTTCGCGCAGCGCACGTAGAGGTCGACGAAGAAGGCGCGGTAGATCTCGTCGGACACCATCTCGAGGCGGTCCATCATCTTGCGCGCGAGGGAGAGGCGGCGGTACTCGGGCGCGACGGTGAGCGCGGTGACGTGCCCGTGCCATTCTGTGCTGGAGCCTTCGGCTTTGCCGAGGACTTGGGGGAGAGGGTGTGAGGAGGTGTGTGTAAGGGGGATGGGTGACTGACCGTAGCCCATCATTCGGCCGCTGGGTGCTTCTTGTACATAGCAGAGGTCTGGCCAGCGGGATAGGTAGCTGAGGTAGAAGCCTATGCCATACTAGTCCCACCCAAAAGTCAGACGCGATACAAGAGCGCCAAAGAGACGCACAGTTTCCGTCCAAATGTCCAGATTTCTGATGAAGGATTAGAGTTGTAATAAACGCATCATATATGTTATATACGCACATGTTATTAAAATTGAACATATCAGTCGCTTTAAATGAGCGTAGAATACTCATCGTGGCAAGGTGTGAACCTCAAATTGAAATTCTTTCCGGCCTCCGTTCAGATCACGTGAGAATGGAACTTGGTTCACCGGGCGCCTTTTTTCATTGTCCCCAAACGAACCAACACGAAAGGAGCCGTTCCGTGTCTCCCCCCTTTTTTTTCTTTACGTCATTTAGTTTGCGTCAGACAATCGAGAATCCACTCTGCCGTCGAGCCCGGGCAAGCTGGCTCAGAAAGCCACCTCGGAAGATCGATGGCGTGGCGAGCTCGGGGGAATTGGTGCACCGTCAACAGGAACAGCAGATAGACGCCGGTCGTTTTCTGCTGTTCTACCCTCCGCCCTCTACGGATGGCGTTTGCGAATGACTCAGAGAGTACTTACTATAATCACTAATCATCGCACCTTTTGCTTGTAACCTTCTAGATTAATCTGCTGATAATCGTAGTAGCATCGCAGGTTGATATAGATAATCAGTGCCACCGGCCCAGCTTTTCCGCACTCCCCTTTGAGCTGAGCCTTGAACTCAGACGCCGGTGGGTACTTGTGGAAGATTGCCGGGGCTTTACCATATGCATTCGGCATATCTCGTCATCATCTCGCCCAGATAACCGCAGTTTGTCATCGCACACCGCGCTGGTATTTTCTTTGCACTTCAGAATGCGAAACCATTCGGCGATGAAACGTAAGGCATAAGACCCTGGAAAATCCGCGGAATCCCAGTGAGTGCGTTTCATGCTCTTACACCACATTCAGCGTACTAGTACACGCGAAAGGCCAGATGTGTCCGACGGGGCACGACGACCGCCCAGATATAGGCAGCCATCTCCCGCAGCTCATCCTCATACTCCCACGTGCGCGCTCGAATCCTGTGCGCATACACCCACGCCTTGCCTTGAACAGCAGTGACACTGTGGCGCACTGGCACCCGCGCAGCATGAGTAATTCTGCGCATGACTGGAACCGCAGCCGAGCCGCAGTGCCACGAACAGGGGGAGAGACGGAGAGTCTGGTGATCAGAGTCCCCTGGGTTCATCTCAGCATGGATATTAAACATGAGGGCTCGCCATCCACAGCTTTATGATGATCCCGTTTAGGGGGAATTGCTTTCATTCGATCGCAAATGAAATGAGGTTTTTCGCGCTTGGGGGTCAAGTGAGCAGAACACGACATTAAAAAAAAGAGACGCTCGCTGAGTCTAGTCAGAGGAGATCATTTAATGACTGCGATACTCCGACTCCATTCAAAAAGTCGTAACAGAAACGCCCACACGAAGTCTACGCTGTTAGCATGTGTTCATGAACCCCACACACCTCCCAATCGTCCGAAAGCTCCGACGACGATTCGACAAGGTTTACATAAACCCCCTTCCCAAAAAGTTGGTTATCAGATCAATATCAGATCCAATCACACAAGATCTCACTCTCGCCCATTATCATTCATATCCCGGCACGTTGCGCCTGCACACTTGCACCGCAGCAAAAAGCCCAAGATGGCCTATAGAAAGGCTCCCAAGCATCGTGGATCAAGCATTGGTAAACACCAAGAGTCCTGAGAGAAGCGCCGCGCCTGTCCACCTCAACAACCCATTTCAAGCAGAATCGAACGTGGTGTGTGTGGGGGGAGCATCTAATACCCTGATATTGGCATTTCGAGAGAAAGTGGCATGATTATGCGGAGAGAGGGCTATGCGTGCCTCGTGTGCGCGGGGCCCTTGGGCCGGCATCCTCCCCTCCATTCGCTTTTGGTATATTGAGCTGGTGCGCATGCTCATCGGTGCTGTACAGGTGGTGCCATGTGCATGTGCGCGCTTTTCATTTGTTTTGGGCTCGGGCCTCGGGACCCAGGGGTGGCGTTCGATACTTACTGGAGGGAGGGGGGAGGGGGGAGGGGATCATGCAACCATATGCATAGAACGACGTATCGGTTATTCACGGGCGCACAATCCTAGCGCTGTCCCCAAGCCTCAGGGGTTTGAACATGAAAAGTGCTGGCTGCAGGGCGCGCGTCATTGCTTGCTTAATCGCGTCTTCAACAACAACAATAGTGCCCGCCCTTTCTCAACGTTCGGGCCCCATCCTGGGATTTGTCACCCCCTTCTCCTCATTCTTTAATGTCTGTCTAGGGGGCCTCCAACTCGCAGGCACTGTGGTGAAAAAAAATACGAATCGGGCCTCTGCTAGACCAACACCGGCATGGACCGTTCATTCCTCCCTCGCCAGTCGAGCCTATCGGAGTCTTTTTTTCGTGGGTCTTTGGGACGCGTTCGGCGTGGCATGGAGCTTGGGACCTCTAGCCCTGAGCCCTAAGGATCCCTTTTATCTATGACGCACCTGACTTCAAGACTCACCTGGGGAAATAGGAGAACGAGGGAAAACGATGTTCAATTCGTTTAATTGATCGAACAAAAAGGATGTTTGCGAAATTTATTTATTTTTTTCTGCTGGTGAAACTTGTCTTGTGTCTTTCGAAACTTGGGAACCTGGAGGGTATTTAGCGGCTGGAGCCTCTAGCCAGCCCCACCGTCTCGTTTTCTTCTTCTTTTCTTTCCCCGTCAGCCACAGGGACAGTGGGGCTGCGCCGGGGTTAAAAAAAAAAAAAA
>JASFDG010000347.1:0-20870 GCA_036937095.1 Phaeolepiota aurea
GATGTATCTTGTCCCAGTGATCGTAATGGATACAGCCAGTATCATGACCTTATAATTCAATGGCTCTGAGCGGATTGTAACAAGAATTGTGACGGGAAACTCACCCCCGAAAAGATCACTGGAGGCCAAAATACAGGGCTTTAGCCAAATGTGTACAAATATTTATTATAGGACAGCTCCACGTTATAAGTATGTGGTTAAAACACATCCGCTCACTTGCATTTCGATGCTAAGTTATCAAATGAGCGACCGTGGAATGGATAAGTATGCGCAATGAACATTCCTGGCGCGTGAAACAGAGCTCTCAGGGACTAACAAGCTGCAAATATATCTGACCGTTTTCATGATCACCCTCAGTGCTTCTATGATGCCCAAATCTTCCTACGGTTATCTCTACTTGATTGCTTTTCCTCAAACTGGCCGTCTCCTGTCACCAACGCATAGCTCCTAACAATGAAGTCCGTGATCCTAGAGCTTCCTTTGGCAGGAAGCATTGCCGGGTCGGTTCTTCTGGAGTTCAACGCGAACTCACAACACCTATAAACGCCTGAACTCCATGAACCCAAAATCTGTGGCACTCAGGGATGCCAGCCTCTAAAAGAACAGTGATTGTGCAGCTCTGATACCAGCGACCGCACACAACACCTCCGCGAGCAACACCTGCACGTGTTCGAAGCCAGCGCCACCAAGAACGTATGCTACGACGAAACCATCTTACATCTACATCCGCCATGCTCTCAAGCATACCAACGCGACGAATTTACCATTGGGTTGCTCGTGGGTGCGACCTAATTCATCACACCGTGGCGATGCGAAAGATGCCTAGATTCTCAGTCCATAAGAGGGTATCGTCTGCCATACAAGTGCGGAGTGCTTCGTTACCCAAAGAAATCACAAATTGAGGCATCTTCTTGCCCCCGTCGCAGAGGTACTAGGTCCCACGCACGATCTGCTTCTTAAAATCTTTCCTTCATCTTCACGGGTAATAAAAATAAACCAGGCAATCTTCCGATATTATTATTTGGAGGCCATCTGCGTTGAACCCATGTTTGGCGTTGATTGTGATTTGGAAGAGGTCAAGGCACCCATACTTGTCGAGAAACAGGGAGCCGAACCCGGGAAGTGTTTTCGATTCGGGGTAGAGGTACTTTTGTGGATGGTCCTTGAGAGTCAACTCTTCCGAACCGCATGATGAACGCACAAGGGCTGAGAGGTCGATGGTTTGCAGGTCGCAACCTTGTCCAGGCAGTGGGCACATTGTAGTGGGGAGACCACGCATTAGGGCCATGTGGAAAAGTCCTTCAAAGATCCAACCTGCAGCATTGCGCTTAACGTCCCCCTTGCAAGGCTCTTCGTAGTATCGAAAAATCTCTTCAGCCACCGTCGTAATTGCCGTTCGGGTGACTTCAGACCACACAAAGGGAGAACAGAAGGTGGTTTTAAATAATTCTCGGTTGTATGATCCATCCCCATTCTGCTCTGAACAAATCATGGCAATGGTGCTAGTCCAATTGTCGTGTGGTTCGCCTTCGTTGTAGAGCACAGTTCGGAGCATGTGGTTATGACCCATAGCGAGTTTTGCGATCTCCTTTTTCTGTGTCGGGAGCTCACAGTTCTGTATGTTTTGCTCTGCGAAGCTGATCCCCTGAGATGAGCATATGCTTCATACATCGCCACTTCGTCGACACCAAGTAATTGCCTTGAGGGAGGTTGAATGGGAAGCGTAGCTAGCTGAAGGCGTCGCTTACCCTCCGACCCCCAGCTCCGTCCACGTCCAAGGAAGCATCCATCATGTTTCTGCTATCTCTTCTTTGGCCCAACTTTGTACCAATATTGGTGTCCTTCGGAATAGACAAATTTCTTCGTGCTTGTTGGAGCTCAGCACAAAACAATTGAGATGGAGCAAGTTGGTGGTCATGATTAAAGTGGCGACAATCACGTTTGGTCACGGTTACAGTTGAATATTTATCATACACGCGTCGAAACAGGAAGGCGACTGAGAGGTCAAGCTTTCATAAGACTGGGAATCGGCAATCGTTATGGTGATCGTTGCACCTGATATCATAGGCTTGGGTTAGCCATGCAGGACGTCAAAGAACAGTTTGCAACTCTGACACATCTTTCTCAGTATGTGTCCTCATCGCCAGCTCATCGTGTTCTTTGACCGTTATCTCCCTCGTATTCAAGTACTCAGGTGGCATGAGGTGCGTTGGCCGCGGCCAGAGATGGGAAAGCCAAAATCCGCGGAACATTGTTCCTTGCCAGAACTTCGAATATGTAGTAGCAGTATTTGTTTTCTTGGGAGGTCCGAGAGGATCACGCAAACAAATCGGTCATAAAAAATGTATAGCAAGCCATGATCATGATGCAGACAGTGATTTTATAGCGAACATAACCTGCACAAGAATAAAGGGAACTTTCAGAACTGCAACAAGAGACATCGTAAGTTACTGATGGTGGTAGATGGAATACACCACCTACCCTCAGAGATTTGAAGAACCATTGGTTTTTCCCGCTGGTGTATCGCTCTTCGAATAGTTTCTTGATCGTCTTCTTGGCATCTTCCCGCTGTGATGGCTCCTTGAAGGTATCGTTCGAGACAGATCCCTTCAACCCTTCCAGCTCGAGAGCATAACGTGTAGGGAAGAGGTGAGAGTAGTTGACAACCTTCCAGTGCAGGCAGAACCATTAGGACAAGATAAAAAGTATAGTTCAATGTAGCGCACCTTGATGAATGGTTTAACCTTGCTTCTCAGCGCAAGTTTCTTTTGGCCCATACGTCTCGTCACTTTTCGGGGGTAACGCTCGACGCCAGCAACGACGGCATGGGGGTATGGTCGCTCTTTGGTGCCCTCATCCAACTGCTTGATCACCACGACTTTCTTTCCGGCCTGACGACCTTGGAGGACGATTGCAACCTGATTTTGCGTGAATTGGAAACTTCTGCATTATAATGCTTGCGCATTCATACCTTGCCGGGCTTGTAAACTAGATAATTTAAGAACAGAGTTCTAAGAAACAAGTTTGGACATACCTTTAACCATCTTGACGTTCGCCGAGCTCTTGATTACCTCTGTTATTGGGCACAGAGGGGAAATTGTGAGGTTCGGATATCCCCGGAGTGGCTTGCTAGTTTCTAGTTTAAGGTTTGTGCTGTGTGCGGCGCGAACAATTATTATTAAATAAGCGTAAACTTCCTCATTGCAGGAAAGAAAAACGAGCAGAAGGGACGGCGCCGAATTTGCACCTACCAAACATCTCAAGCTCTTGAATTCGCGCGATCGTCGTCGGGTATTTTCTTTTCAGGCAGATTATCAGGGCAATGCAGTCTCCTTGGGCTGGAAGAGGCTCCAGTTCAGGATGTCCTACCAAGGCCAGTCTACTGTGGCGCGACAATCAAGAGCTCTAGGATGCACGCGTGCCCACCAGCCCGAGTAGTGATGGCAGAGTGACCCCCCATCGCCGCTTAATGGCAACTAGCATTTGGGCCATATACTAACTTGTATAACTGCTGGATACCGTGCTTCAGCATTCACCATCGCGTACTAAAGAGGGATACTACGAGGAGTCTAGGGCTGTTTCTTCCTAGCATAAGCTTGGACAGGAGCCCACAGTGTTTGTATATATGGTGCACGAGCCAGCAGGTAGTCTTAACCCTTTTTTGCACGGTGTCCGCACATTCTCCTGTATCCTGTATCGGACATGCCATTCCTTATACCATCCAGCATCCCCAGGCCTGTCAAATAGAACTCGCCTCCGCAACCCCGCTATTGCATTTCATGACAATATCTGTCAAATAGCCTCACGGATTTTTAAGTAAAAGGAAATTTGCAATCTTGCCCAGTCCATGGACCTTGCCTCGGGCCTCGCCTTCCTCCGTTACTCGGTAGCTGCTTCTCCTTCGCTTACGACAGCGTTTACGCCCCGTGCGATATGGTAGACTCTGGTCAAGTTATCACCCGTTCCAGAAATTTAACGCCCTTTGAATGGGATGGATTACTAGAATTCTAGTTGTTGGGTGAGACACCCTTTTATTCTTGTAAGAGCAGGATGATAATTGTCCAAGAGCTCTACAAACATTATTGTAATTCTAATCTGGTATATACGCGCGATAAAAGAGTGGACCGCGATGTGAAGTGAAATATGGCAGAGTCAGCATGATATAGGTATTATTTCGTCGAATGCGAGAAGAAAAACGCCGCCGGGAGGTCCTCGATTAAACATTGACTTCATTGACACGCATCAGTTATGATCAGAGAGAAACGGAAAAGTGGACGATGACTAACTGGGAGAGCAGCCAACAACAACGAGACCGTTATAATGTTCGTTCGAGCAGCAGACAGGTTGAGAAGAGCTACAAGGTGTCAGTATGGAACGCACTGAGCTTGCTAAGTAGACATACCAGGAATTGCGACCACCACTGGCAACATTTAATGGCGAGCAACCAAAGCCGACGTGGCCATTGAGGCTGCCAATGTCGACGCCAAGAAGGCCCAACGTACGCGAGGCAGCAGGATTCAGATTCTTCGAGTGCTGAGTCGAATTGCAGCAGTGCATCTTGCCAGTATTGCAGGAGCCCCCGCCCCCAGGGGTAGAGGAGGTCCTCGATCTACGCGCGGCTGAAAGAAAAATGAGTCAAAGCAATTGTAGCAGTCAAGTGATGCCCACAATCAACAGAAGACGACCTTCGCACAGGGGGAAGTGGGCTCAGGCCACGAGCAAGGCGTTCTGCATTCGCGCCGATGGAGGTAGCAGCGGCGAGACCGGTAGACGCGAGGAGCACAGAGGTGACGACGGTGAATTTCATTTTTGTGGAGGGAGTACAGACGACGAAAGACTGAGGGAAAGCAATAAAGGAAATGCTGTTATTCCTTGAACAGACCAGACCCCATTATATACTGCTCACGGTGGCCGAGTGCCGAACGACCATAATGGGTGTGCTGTCCCTTCTAATACGTACAATCGGGTATCCCGAGCGGGCTTCTGGCTTCCAATTTTTGGGCGGCCCTAGTCTTAAAGACAGCGCCAAATTGATCTTAACTAGCCTCTCTGCAATCCAGTGTCGGCTCCCGTATCAGCACCCAGGCTTGGAGGCCACGAGCATGGAGAAAATACGAAAGCGGGATTGTTTTCTGTCTTAAAGCATTCAGGGTAGTGTCTGGTGTGAGATTGTTTGCCATGGCCTTGTTCGCGGATGACCCTTGAAAAGTTTTTAACTCTAACCCTTAGCGATTTACTCTAATTTTTTCAGGTCGCCGGCGACGGCCAAAATTTCAATTGGTTCTCCAATTCACCAAAGCATAGCACCGCCTACTGCCAGGCCTATACAACGGCTTCGCAGGTACCATGAAGAGTGCAGACATGGCAAGAGAAGGAGCCGCAGGTGGAGTTGACGTGACGGTCAAATTAAGTTAGCAGGCAAGTTGTGTTGTGGGAGATTTTTGGAAAAGGACTAGCCCACATATCGTAAATGTCAGATGAAAAAAAAAATGACGCTGTCACTCCGTCACCTCATGAGGGTTGCTAGCTGAAATTGAATAGCCGTTGGATTCTCACTTTGAAATGTGTACGTGAGGGCAATTTCAGTTTGGTTACTCGTTGCTGGCAATCGAATGAGATGTTGAGTGGGTAGAGCCTAAGTTATTTGTACCAAATCACGGAAATAATAGGATTTATTGGACGCCGCATCGCGATCTCGTCGGCTCTATTAGTTGACTCTCTTCAGAATGGACTATCTCAGTCCAGAAATGGCCTGAGAGTCGTATGGCGAAAAGGACGCCGCTGCACAGGAGACCGCGGTCATTGTGCACCGAGGAACGCAAAGGAATCATTGACAGTCCGAGTATTTCCAACTATTGACCTGGATATAGAAAGTAGGAGGATTGGTGTTGTGCGTAGGTCTCGTGCGGGCGTGCCTATACGAAAATGAGATGCTGAGTAAGCCTGACATCTCGGCGTTTACGACAGCGACGACACAACTCAAAAAGTCACCCAACATCTCCTTCTGTGCGACCATTCATACATCTTACGCCTAATACGCGTCCAAGATGGTATGCTCCCCAACAATTTCTAGTGCGAAGAAAGCTGATCTGCCGTGAATACAGGCATCGCTCCATTTTTGTTCAGAATGCAACAACCTCTTGTATCCCAAAGCCGACGAACAACGCCGCATCATGGTGTACGCCTGCAGGATCTGCCAGTACGATGAGATCGGGGACAACAAGTGTGTGTATAGAAACGATCTGTTAACGGTTACAAAGTTCGTTTCAATTGCTTGCTCTTCCACAACATCTTTTTCTCATCAATACAAAGGGAACAGGTTGGAGTAACGACTGATTTGGGTTCAGATCCAACCCTTGCACGTAACACCCATTTTCCAACGGCTCTCTGATTTTACACCCCTCTTAGGCCCACTCAAACATCCTGTGTCCACGGTGCGGCAATGAAGAGTGTGTATCTCCCTTTTTCGTGAACGAAACGTTAGCTGACATCGTTCAGTGCCGTATTCTATCAGGACCAGTCGAAACGCAAAGAGACTCGAATGATTTTGTTCTTTGTGTGCACCAAATGCGATCACAGCTTCATGGATCCTTCAGTCGCGAGTGACAGTAGGCCAGACGAAGGATAACACTCCTCGAGGATGGATCATTCTGGGAATTTGTGATTGTAGCTATTGTTATGGTTCCAGCCAAGTCCATCTTATATCGAGGGTCATCGTTGCGTCTTTCTTCCAATGCAAGCCTACCATGCCCCCACGTAGATGAGACGATGAAATTAACATTAATGAATTATCATGTAGTCATTCTCTGTAAAGTATTCTAGAAGATTAAATTATCCACGTTCCCTTGCGTCGCATGAGGATTGCTGCAGCTGCGATCAAACAAGCAACGCTGCATAGCATGGTAATCTGACATAAGCGTCAGCATCATTTGTAGCTAAAAACAGCATCAACGTACACCAGCGAATAATATTGCCCGACTAAGATGTCAATTCAGTGAGCGTTGAACGTTATCAATATGGGGGAACCTCACATCCAATGGAACTCGTTTGTCAAAAGTGCACCAAGAATTGGTGTCGCTGGACACGAAGGTCAGGGAGCCCCTTGGAAAATGGCATTTCGGACCCCGACGTACCAAATAAACCAATAAGGCCTATACACTCAATCAGTTGCTACTCCGAGATGACAGCTTCGCAGCACGCACCTGAGAACAAAAACGATACGCCCATGCGCGATCCCACTTCGTCGACGTTCTCAGCCAAGGAGGCTAGTGGTGATATAAGTTAGCATGCACCAAATGTCGGGGGTAACAGGGAAAAAAAACATACCAAGCATTGCTGGGGTAAGCGTGATCGCTGAAATCCAGATTTAATGAAAAAACGATTCAGCGTTCCAAAGCAATTTCAGGACATACCCCCACCCGAGATAAACCCAAACAGAATCGAGAAAACGACAAAGCCAGCTATATCCTTGAGAGCGTCCATGCAAAATATCAGCACCGCCATCGCAAGCGTAAACGCGATGTTTAGATTCGTGACTCCGTAGGTTGGCGCGAATATCGGCGGAATGGTGCGCCCGAATATCGAGGCGGCGTTGATGATCGAGAGCTGCGGGACTTGAGGTTAGTATTTAGTGTACGCCATGAAATATGGTTTATGGTACAAAGTAAAACGCCATGTTCCTGTCGATCCCGTGCTTGATTCCGTCAATCTGGACATAGAAGGAAGGAAAGAAGAGGCCACATGTTACGAGGACACCTCTGAGATGTGGTCAGTTGTAGTGTGGTCAGTGCCCTTGATGGTTTTGGCTTACCCGACAACCATTAATAAGTAGGGTGCGTCGCGCAGGAATTTCATGAATGGGATCGGTGCGGGTATTGACTTTGGGGGCAGCCTCGTCTTCATCAGCAAGTTGGCGATGACGAATAAGGTCGCGTTGATAGCAGCGCTAATGCGGACACCATTATGGAATCCGATGGAGTCATGGAACAATTTGTTCAGCATTATAGGATGTAGTGTGCTTCCTGCGTTCCTAGTGCGTTAGTGCTTCCAAGCGTGGGACGAGGATGACCATCATACATACCCAAAGCCGTGCCTGCGGCTACAAAACCCATTGCAAGAGGTCTATTACGTCGGAAGTAATGCGATACCACAGCCAGACCTTGGGATTAAAATGAGCGTTAATTGAGAACTCAACTCGAGATTATCTTACAGGGAACGTATAGGATCCCTGAGGCAAGGCCCGAACCAAGTCCATGAGCTAAGAAGACTTGGTAATACTTATTTTTATGTGTCAAAGACAGCATAAAGACTGGAGATGGTTAGTAACGTTTACAGGGGATCGAAGAGATCGAAGAATTGGCTTACTAGAAAGAGCATGGAGGATAGAGCCGCCTATCATCATATGGTGACTGCCATTGTATTGATTAGGACTCGATGGCTGTATCGCGTAGCAGTTAGCACTTACAAATAACCTCTATCAAAAGCTCGCCCAGTGACAATCCCGCACGCGAAGATCAAGAAAACTTGAGCACCACCAATCCACCTGCATACTTCTCGTTGTAATTTCTGACACCTTCTGGCAAATATCACTTACCCAATATCACTTGGCGAGTAATCTGTCAAATACTCTCGAACATAATAATCTTGAATCTAGATTGATTATTTTATCAGGGCCATACAAGTTTTATGGTTCACTGTGAAAATGTAAGCCTAAAAATGATTTTAAAAATGATGGGGGTCTCAAGTACCCTTCATAAACTCCAAAGGCAACAGTATAGCTAAAGCGAGGAATCAGCCTGAGAATTTGGCTCATGCTATCAGAATCGACGATACCCAAAAGTGGAATATTGCATAAGAAAGCTGGATTATGTATAAGCGGTGGGTCACTGACAGGCTGAACAGAAATGATAAAAGACGTACGCGCCCAAAACAGTGAGCCAAGCCTGCCTCCCACCCTCTGGAAATGTAATCTCTGGGCTGATATCCCTGGACTTGCCGGAAATGTCGCCATTAGATTCAGATACGACGGTCTCGATATCAGAACGAATAGAAGTGTTCTCTGCCATCGTGGCCAGGTATTTTGAAGTTCCACCAGAGAACTCCAGATACTTGTCGACCAGTGAGCTTGAGTGGTAAGGTTATTGGGGGGTAAAGTGGAAACCCCCCCATGAAAACAGATGTTTTAGAGCATTCCATAGGTCAAACGGGGATCGCTAAGGAGAGCAGCGGGCGAACATTCACTCGTCGGGGATCGGCCCACAGACATACTTTGTAGTCGGTGTTCCCGTGACAACTTGAAGTTTTGTTGAAGCCCGTGTAAACCCTTACAGGGCCAAAAGGTGGACTTGGTATAAGAGCAAGGGCCTGTCAGGTCTTGTTTCCCTGTTAACTTACTCACTGGTCTCGCTCTTCATCGTCCTGAAGAGACTATGCACGGTGCACGTGTCGGAGTATTACCACGGTCCCCGCTGTCATCCTAAGACCGCCTGGCTGTGATAAACGGACTTTGTTGGGCAGAAGTCATCCGCGGACTGGATTGTAGGTGAGAATAGATTATGATATCTCCATTTCGCTACCTGGTGATGCAAACATATGAGCAGGTACATCGTCGACGAGAAAACCCGGGATCTCGAAGATGTCGGTCCTTGTATCCGACGATAACGAGATGGAACGATAGAGCGGAGACGGCCTGGTTTTTGCAAGGTCTTCCTGTTCTTTTCTTACAGGCGTTGGACGAACGGGGCAAGAACATCACATGGCGGCTTTCTCCGGCTGCATTCATCCCATTCCCATTTACTATGCCGCTTCGCCTGCCGCCGGCATCTTCTTCTCGTCTACGGCACTTAAAACCCATCTCCACTCATGTCATGACAAGGCAACCCAGTTCTACCACTGGCAGGCGGCGACTTCTCAACTCTACTTCGCGAACAAATTTTGGACAAGTTTGAAGGCTTGACTGTCGTATGTGCACCTGAAGCCTTTCAATAGTATCTTGCACGATGTCAACCCATGAGAGTACCGCCTATTCCGATGAGAAAGGTGGGGAAAGTGATTGTGAGAGCAATCAGAAAGATTCTGTGTCGTTTCCCGAGGGTGGCTGGCAGGCATGGAGGGTTGTGGTTGGGGTGTAAGTCCTCTCACAACTACGTCCTAAGCCTGAATCTGATCTCCATTATTGAATGGTCTAGGTGGATAATGCAGTTTTGTACATTCGGGTACTATCCAAACCTTCTTGACTCTTGTACTCCACCGATTGACATGATTCATAGTTATATCAATGCATATGGAGTGTATAACGGTTAGTCCTATCGAGGTTTTTCTTACATCGATCATTATTAATCTGATTTTCTTGATTCCTAGATTTTTACGTCCGTGAATACATGTCCGAAAAGTTCACCTCGTCACAAATAAGGTACGCTATCCGGGGCATTCTATTCTTCTAAATGGCCCCATCGTTAACTGGTCACTACATAGCTGGATTGGAAGCGTGCAGCTCATGATTGTCATGTCTGCTGGCCTTTTCTCAGGACGAGCCTTTGATGTCGGCTACTTGTAAGAGCCATCACCTGCTTAGTTGGGCGTAACCTGACGCTTCCCTCTAGCTACCATCTTATGATTGGCGGATCATTGCTTTTTATATTCTGCCTCTTCATGATTTCAATATCGCACGCGGAGCAATATTATCAGGTTTTTTAGACTTGGTTTATCGTTTCCCCATATGATTGAACCAGTACCAGGTGTTCCTTGCCCAAGGGCTGGGCATTGGTCTTGCAACTGGGATGACATACATACCAGGCGTCGCTGTTATATCACATTATTTCCAGCGCCGCCGGTCATTAGCAATTGGGCTTGCAACCTCGGTAAGCTCACGGAGAAACCCTCGATGCACCAGTTTTTAACAACCAATCCCAGGGATCTGCGGCTGGCGGTGCCCTCCATCCGATAATGCTAAACAAGTGGTTTCACGGATCCCTTGGCTTTCATAACGGCGTCCGGGCAAGCGCTGGATTGAACGCTTTACTTCTCATTATTTCCATCCTCTTCATGAAGCCAAGATTGCCACCCAGCTCAAGAAAGGTCGGAAGCACCTGGAACAATTTCAAAAATTTCCTCCGAGATATGCCATATGTGATCACAATCCTCGGGTAAGCAAGGGTCCGGAAACGATGTTAACTACGTTTCATTAATGTATTTATTCAGAACAGTGCTCGTCCTCGCAGGACTGTATTATCCAATATTTTTTTTACAGTTGAAGTCGATTAAGAATGGGATGAACCCTACACTTGCATTTTACACGGTATTTGCAAAGCGCGTTTCACTTTGTCCCAAAAAATCTAATGACATCAAAAATAGATAGCAATTCTCAACGGAGCCAGCGTTTTCGGGCGTGTTTTGCCAATGTTCTTCGTTCCACGATTAGGGGTATACAACGTCATCATTCCAAGTATTTTCACGGCGGCGGTCCTTATCTTTTGCACCTTTGCGGTCAAGAACATCGCAGGGACAATCATTTTCGCGATCCTGTACGGCTTCTTCTCTGGAGCATGTGCGTATCTGATGGCTCTACTTGGCATATGCAACTCACACATGACGCGTTTATAGATGCCAGCTTATTACCCCCAATGATTAGCTCGTTAGCAGATAATGACTTGGAAATTGGTGCCCGTATGGGTATTTGTTTTACCTTCACTGGTTAGTCGCGCAATTATCTTGAACCATTGCGCAAAATTTGACTGTGATTCCGGCGCTATCTAGGACTTGGCGGTCTCGTCGGTAAGCATAAATATAAACAAGACATTAACCCCTTGAGGCTGACATGGTTGATTCCTTCCAGGTTCACCTATCTCCGGGGCGCTTCTCACGCCATCATTTCATTGGTGGAGACCCATCCTATTCTCTGGAACCTGCGTCATGTTAGGTACGGCGTGTTTCTGCTTGACACGCTTCCTAAAATCGCGAGAAAGGGGGACGCAATGGTTGTGAACTATCGCATTTTATCTTTTTCTCTATTATCATGGCCGCATACTTACACGTATATATCCTGCGCACGTTTTATTTACCAATCGCAACTGTATCCTTAGAACTTTAACCTAACATCTGGCCAATTCATATCCAAATTGGATGCGGAAGATACTGACAAACAATTGCCTGGAGAGCGACTTCGAATATGTATGTCCCTTTGGTCCTGACGGGGGCTTTAACAGCTGCTGGGTCCCTGACGACTAGAACGAAACTGACAGAAGGCCTGCTGATACTATGGCCTCGAGGAGTCTAAGAATCATCGAATCGACCCTCCATCGCATGTGCATCCATCCTGCTGTCGCAGCAGCCCCCTTGCTCTCGCTAAACGCTCTGAACTAATTCGAAGCTTGATACTCGGGTCCTCCAATCTTCTTTACAAGGTGGTATCTCCACATCAAACAAATCAGCCATACTATTCATAACGAGGGCGTACTGAGCATTGATGCATTAAAAGCATTCCGGGGTATCTGGCCCTGATTCCTACATCGAAGTCAATATCGGAACTACATCATCGCGAACCTGATTATTCGGTGGTACTTGCAGGGACAAGCTCTGGGTCAGGTAGGCTTTTTTGCAATAATGATCCTAATAGGTCGCCCACAAAAAGGCGCAAAAGCCGTTGAACTCGATCCAAGAATAGATTAACGGCGAGCCACGAGCAGGGCTCAGGATCTTGGTCTGCCTCCATGACCGCTGGCGTGTTTTGTAGAGGACATCATGCATTAGAAAAAAAGTTTCTCCTGCTAGACAAAGGCAATGCGCGCCATGGGAGATGAGCGCCTTTCGGGAAGATTTTCAGCCTCATGACCCGCGCTATTGATATATTAACGGCTTGGTCTCTCACTGGTTAACTCCTGCCTACAAGCACTGATCCCGGCCTTGTCCCTTTCGAGCGCGCTTTATCAACACTGGTACCCCCTCTTCTCTTGAGTGTCACGGTCTGTGAGTATTAAGGATCGTAAAGCCCTTCTGGAACTCGCGCAGGGCCAGCTGACTGTTTCCGACCAGTGTGGCCGAAATTACAGGCGAGTTGGTGAGAACGGGCCAATATGTTGGCACAATATTGCATGTTTGACCGATATCAGATAGACTTGGCCAACGTGTGTGGGTATAGCTTTCCTGGATACCTTTGATTGGGATACACCCACCGAAACCCGGGGCGTGTCCTACTTGTCCGCATGGACTGTGTGTTGATCAGTCGTTCACCATGGTTCTTTCTTTTAATTGTCTGTCCAAAACATTGGACCGTCGGCTCTTTGTAAGAGCCTTAATACCGATGTGTCTATGCCCCTCCGTGCCACTGGAGCTCTCACATCAACCCTTTTACAGGGTATCTGCGGCCCAGAGGCGGAATATTTTCTCCACTGGAATTCCAGGCTTCGAAAAGTCCGGTCGCTAATTCAAGTCCTCGACTTTCGGTCTAACAATGGGGGCTATCGGCGGGTTCAGTACTGGATATATCTTCAGGTTGGCGTCTTGATCTATGGAGGACAGCATGTTAGCTGCTTATAGTATATTGCCAGCTCAGTCTGCAGGTTCCTGCCCTGAAATGTTCTGTTCACATCAGATTGACAGAAGTCACCCTGTATTTCAACCTTGATTATGCGTGTCGTTGCACACAGGTTCGTCACCCCCTGCATGTCCAAGTGTCATCTGTTGTTGGGAAATGTTGGACGCGCATACATATGGCTTTCCCTGCAGCCTGACTGGAGGTCCTCATTTCTTTGCTTCGAATCATCAATTGCTATAAACCTCTGGGTCAATGGTAGTGTTTCGCTTGACGAAGCGAGTTCGCGTACCATTGAAGACCGACAATGTTAATCAAGGAGTGTTCTCCGACTTTTTAGGCATATGTCTATTCGGACTTGACGGTGGGTATCGTTAATCGCAGACTTCCATTTTGCCGATGTGAAAGACCCATAATGAACGTAGAACCGTTATCGATGGTGGAAAGGGGGACTCCAGATTGTCGAGCCTAACTTGTGCTTGGAGAACAACCGGTTTCCACGAGCGTCCTTGCAATTTAATATGTTACGCAGTGCAGTAGATTTTGATGGTTGCCTTGTTTCTCCGGGATTGCAGATTGCAGTCTTGTCAATATGTTTATTTCAATGGCTCGAGGGGCGGACACACACCTGACTTTTCTCATCATCTCACACAAAGCGCCATTTTTGATCCACCCACTTTTCTCGATGGGCTGATTCAAGCACGTCTGAAATACTGAACGTGTGTTGGACGTAAAAATATGCATGAGCTACCTGCTGGATGTTTGGCAGGAGCAGAGTTAGTTGGAACGTGATCAACTTGTGTTGTCAAAGTGCTCCAGCCGCTTGCCAGTGGATCCCGGAGCCTTTGACCTCTAACCACTGGGATGAAGCTCGTTCATCTCATATATGTTCATGGGTTCCAAGGTGTGTTTCCCCCATTGAGTATGCATACATCGCTTAACTAACCTCGCCTTACCACATTCAGGCAACGACACGACCTTTCAGGTAAGGCGATGAGGCCTCAGGTCATCCAGAGGTCAATAGGCTAATCGCGCATTAGTCTTTCCCCTCTGATCTTCAGAACTATTTGTCTGCTCTGATACCCCAACATCTGGGTATCAAGATTCAAAGCAGTTTATATCCAACGTACAAGAGCGTCAAGCCTATTGCTCATGCAACTCGCAACTTTTTGGAGTGGTCAGTCTACCGTGGTTATGCACTCCCCAAGAGGCTCATTCAATCAGGCTGAGCACACAACCCCCCGGCCCTGTCATACTCATCGGCCACTCCATGGGCGGTCTACTTGTAGCAGAGGCTGCAACGCATTCATCCAACAACCCAGATGGTCAATACCCTGGAGCCAAACCCCGGCGCATCATGGGCATGATCGCATTCGATACCCCATACCTCGGAATGCACCCTCACGTTGTCGTCAGCGGCATTGCATCCCTATTCCCAAAAAAGGACAAGAAGGGTAAGACCGAAAGCGAGATGAACGATAATCCTGGTGTGAAGATAGTGAACAACCGTGTCACAGACGATTGGGAGCAATTCAGGAGGGAAATTAATGGTGAGGATATCACTCGGGAATAAATCGCTATTGCATCGTTCACGAGAAGCCAGCTCACCCGACGAACTCAAGACCACCCTCAATCGCCTCCGTGGGTTCTGACTCTCAGTCTTTTTACTCGGCAGTGAGCAGTCGTGCTCCCTCACCTCTCCGTTCCCCGGATCATCCACCTCTGCCACCTCGACCGCCCAAACTACCACCTCGACCTTCCTCGCAAGCTTTGCTCACCCCGCCCCCTTCTTCTCCATCGCATTCTCCAGCACCCTCCCGCCCACCATCACCCTTCCTCGATCGCGCCCTCAATTTTTTGTCCTCCCACCAGGACGAGCCCTTTGCACGTTGGATTCGCAAACATGCGGACGATCCACTTGGAGCCGGCCAGAAGTGGTTCATCGAGCATTTCCAGTTCGGCTCATGTATGTTTGATCCAAGCGGCCTCAAAACCCGGTATACACAGCTTGTCGATTGGAAAGGAGGCCTGTGGGTAAATTATTGGACTGAGACGCTGCCTGAGGCTATACTCGCCGAAGGAGGCACCCAGAGGCCTGCGACGGAGGATGATGTATTGGATGTCGAGCGCGATGGGTCCAAGTTGTCGATTGAAGCGAGTCATGGCGCGGACGGTGTGCATTTGGGCGGTGCAAATACGCCGTCGATTGACGTGACGGATGTTACAGAGGTGCCTTCTATTGTGGTACCCTCTATCGAGGGACCAGGCCTTGATAGGTCGCTTGAAGACACGCCTTCCATTGCCGAGTCAGACCCATCCCAGGCTTCCCTAAAGGACGAGGAGAAGTGTTTGAAAGCTGAAGAGAAACGGATGAAGAAAGAGGAGAAGCGGCTCAAGCAGGAGGAAGAAAAGCGAGTCAAGGCGGAGGAGAAACTCAAAGCTGAAGAGGAGAAACGAATGAAAGCCGAAGAGAAGCGACTCGAGAAGAAGGAGAAAGAGCGTGCTAAGGCGGGCAATAAACTCCGCAAGGAGCACCTACCTCCGCACGGTCGTCACTTCATCGTGCTGCCGACAGGCTGGGCTCAATATCTTGGAGGAGGGGAGCGATGGGAGAAAGTGGTGATTGCTGGGGTGGGAGACGAGGTCGCGGCCCACACGGGATTGTTCATTCGCGACCAGAATATAGACTACGATGGGCTCGTAGATAGAGTTGGGACCAGAGTGCTTAAATGGTGTGAGCAGTTGTAGGTCTGTATGCCATGTAATGAATGCAAAGAGAACTGTTATTATCATACTGGCATAAGATTTTCGCAGTGGTCATTGTTTTCAGCACAATCTTCCTATACACTCAGCAAAGGGATAGTATTCCTGAATCTTCAAACCCGGAGGGCATCCCATCTCCTGCACCGTTTGGGTCGAGTCGGACTTGATGAATTACCATACTCGTGATGAACCTGTGGTCAGCGCTATCTCTTATACGACGAGTCTGATCAACGCTTGTCGGAAACTCACAATGGATTGAAAACAGCTTTCAGCCTGCAGTACTTTACACTCACCCCAGGTGTTCTGCATGGATTCAACATGGCTCCATGTGGACTGGCTCGGACCCCATAGGATATCATAAGGACCTTTTTCTGTTTCTCAACCAGAACATTCTTTAGGATTCAGTATAATAACAACATGATACCACAGGTTGGGCAGGACATGGAAAACTCGACTTCTGCCTTATATAAACAATACCTGGCCATATGTATTCCAGGATAAAACATGTCCCCCAATCGCCAAGTCGTTGCAATTAAAATCTCTGTACCATGATTGGTGAAAAGTGTGTTAACCTGGTGTCCTGGCAGCATACAGATATATAATTGGGTTGTTTTTTTCTTCAGATCAGATGAACCATTCCCCTGCTTTCATGCCTCGGGTCAAATAAGACATGAACATCTTAAACAGGTCCCACGAGTTTGAGCCAGAGCCCTTCCCTCTGGCGGGAGCCCCCTTGCCTAACCATTGTCTCTTGTCCCACCACATCCGACCCCCTCTCGTAAGCAAATGGTGTGCTTTCAGGACCTTGCTCCGTACTTTCCACATCTGTGCGATACGCTCATCCTGCTTTCACAGTGCCTGATGAACTGTTCGCGAAGCAGAGTATTGCGGATCCTCTCATGTCGCTCATGTACACCCGTGATCTGTCCGTCCTCGTCAACATCTGTCAATTTCCCAAACTTGTCCACCGCACCAATGATCATGCCATGCTCATCAGGTGGGAAAGACAGGGACTCTCCATCGCGATAATAGAGGCCCTCGATAGAGAACGCCTTGATATCCTTAGGGAAGTCGACGCCAACAATAAAGGGCATGACGTGTACGTCATCCCAGTCAATGAAAGCCTTGACCCGATATGTGCGTGCTTCAAGGAGAATGTTACGGTATGCGTAGTAGTAGTTGACAAGACAAGGCAGAGCATAAAGGGGGTACTGTTCCAAAAGACGGAGTGCAGCTTTGGCGAAGCTGTGCACTCGCGCGGCTGCGATCGTGAAGGACGCAGCGTCACACTCTTCGTCGTCATCAAGGTCCAGTGCCTCACGGTCTATGGGTGAACCAGCGCCAGATGCACATCGCCCCATCTGATGCGACCATCTGATGCGACCACAGCTGGTCCCATAGATGGACCAGAGACACCGAAGATACCAACGGTGGTCCTGGCAGCTGAAGAGGCCGCACGATGTAGGTATTAGGATCCGAGAGACCGGGTGCGAAGCCGAGGTCGCCAACCCCGGGAAGTGGTTGCGGAAGTGGTTCGAGGATGCGGGAGCGCACACTGTCCGAGGAATCCCCCCCCACTTGACACGGCTCCACTACATCGTCCACGTACTCCTGTAGAATACATGGCGCGCCGACTGGATTGTCGTTGCTGGCATTCCAGGCAAAGATCCTCGGCTTTGGGATGTTGCGAACCCACCGGGCAAACGACATGGCAGTGACAGAGGATTTGATTCGAGATACAGACCGGAAACCTTTGAGGGGAATGCGAGCAAGCAGCTTTCGGCCATTTTTGGGTTCGGAGCAAGGTGTTGAAGCTACCCTTGTTCTCATATACAAGCATGGACATTTCAGAAATGGACAGTGCATGCGACGCTGCATATGCAAGTGCTGATGTGTTCACGCCGGTCAGGGCCTCGTTGGGAATGTCGTATCCTGAGACGTAAATGTCGCGTCGCAGTATTTGTTCGTCTGAAGGAATGGGCCAGTCTATAGAGCGAGTGTTCGCAGGGCTATGGTCAGAAAAAGGTGGTGAATTCGAAATTGCTCTGTATGATATTGGGGTGCAGGATCGAATGAACCATCTAGCTCCACCGTCGTGAAGAGGGGGAAACGGGGGGACTTGGGGAGCCTCGGCGGCTGCAAAAGCATTTGCCCTTCGGAAGTTGCTGCGTTCAGCGTTCAGCAACAAAGATGTCATGAGAACCAAGTACGTTGACGGGATCCTCCCATTAATTCCCGAGTTCTGGATTTGTGCCCTGCAAAGGTCACCAAAATGTGTGCGCTGGGCTTGCACCTTATGTAATGATCTTTCATTCGTTTTCACGTGACGCCGGTTGGTTGCGTTTCTTCCCCTTGATCCAATTGAGGCCCTTTCCTGACGTTACGCAGGGCGTGATGCAGCTGTCAAGAAAGCGCGGAATGCAAACACCCCGCCTGATCGGCGTCCGGGCAGCGATATACATCCAGGCGTCATCCACCCCCTCATAGCCGGCGTCATTGATAAACACGAGGTCGAGAGCCTGGTCACTGTCTACATGGGCATCCTGTTACCCGGTTGTGCACTGATTCTCACGACGATCATGCAGACCAAGACCTTCGGCCTCTCCGTCCATCACGCACTTCTTGGCCTGAATCTCAGTTTGATGAACAACATCAATGCTCTTGCACACCGGGAAAGAGTCGCCCTCGGAGTGGGATGACCAACTCCAGAAGGGCCCGGAGACACTGCAGGAGGTATGCCAAGGATTTCCAGGTGGTTTGGTTTTCGAGAAGCTTTGGGGAACAATAGCATTCAGGCGAACCTTCGTGTTGGAGGTAATGAAGAAAAGAGCTGGACTGCAGAGGTACATCCTATGCTTGTCGAAATGCATGCCGCCCAGGGCATGGAATGCCAATGCCGACAGCTCATCAAGAGGTTAGCGACTCAGAGCGTAGAGCTTCAGGGTGAATGGGGGACCTAAACTTATCTCCAAAGCGCTGGCACTGCTCACGGTCGAGGTAGGCTAACCTGAAAATGATGGGACCCCAAGGAAGTTTCCTATCATTCATGCCTAGTCACGCAGCGGTCGGTTCTGATCATGGTAGCCTCTGCTTCCGCTCACCTTTCCCTCATTGCAGGGTATGGCCTATGGCTCTAGTTTACTATCCGCACCGTTGGGCGGCAACGAATCTCGATGCACTCAGTACACCCACTTCCTTGTCCTGCACAAAACAGTTCCTGTCATCTCGCCATCACTCCGCCGCGGAGACCTTGCCTTTTATTTTCTCACCGTCATACCTACATACAACCTTTCCGTATCGTTGACCATTCCGGGCCTTGTCACAATACCTCGTCATCATAGCTTCCATATGGGCTTTTGGGCAATGCTTTCCATGGGGAACCCGTGATCCAGAAAAGCTAGGGCAAAAAATTAATTACATCGGCGTCACCCTCACGACCCTCGTCACACAGCTCTACTTCATCATAACGAACAGAGCTTACTATTAATGAAAATCGCAAGTTGCTGATTCCCGACGGCAGTGATCACGTCTCCGAGGGTGGTTGGACCGTCGGACAGCCCCTCGCTATCATTTTAACGACAGTCCCGTTTACGCAGGTTGTTCGTGTTTTTTTTTTTTCAAATCTACATGGTCAAAGGCCAAGTCAGCATAGACTCGAATTGGGGAACAGTGCAGGAATTGGAGGATGGTAAGGATGAGCGCAGTGCGAGTCCCCGTCTTGCAGGGTCTTCAACATCAAGGGCCACTTTGATGGCAGCGTAGCTTAATGGCAGCGTTCGATAGAGACAGTTTCATGCCAGTGGATAAATCAAGGCGCTACATGGACAAAATACTCTACACATTGGGTTGCCGCGGTAGAACTCAATTTGTTGACCATGGATTCGTATCACTGATCAGACGTCAGTCCTTCAGCACTTGGGATTGGTCGGCGATATCGCTTTTTTAACCAGCGGAATGACCAATCCCGTGCATATTGGCGCTTCATCGTTAGTGCACATGAGCAGGCCCGGATATGCACGCTCTCGAAAAACCTTCGTTTCCAAATTATTATTCCCTCGTGAGCCAGAGGTCGTTGATGATCGAATGCCCACTCGCATTAATAGGGACCTTCCGCCCGCAACGGAATACTCAAGATGGAATTAATTACGGACCCCTCAGATATTGCGACCCATACTACTATACAAGATTCATTATTGCGCTGCCTGTTCTAATCTAGCATATTGGGAGCGATTTCTGACATTACCACAGGGCAGCAACAATCAACTCGCACTCGGCAGCTCAGAGCGCGGCGGAACGAGGCCTGGAACCCCATACAAGGCCACTGCAAGAATATCTGGGAGCGCTATGAGCGGATACCAGAGGGCCTCCTCATTCTGCTTCGCGATGTCGCCCATGGTCGCGGTCGCAAACGCTTCGCGCACCAAGAGGAGCCCAGCGATCACGCAGAGGATGTAGCATCCATATCGTGTCCCTATATGCTCGTTGTCATGCTTGTACCTGCTTGACGCTAGTACAAGTATATCGCGTCAGCTGTATCCGATACTACCAAACACTCCATGCACCCACCTCCCATTTCTTT
>JASFDG010000348.1:0-14846 GCA_036937095.1 Phaeolepiota aurea
GCGTTGAAAACGAAGGGCAATACGCCCAAGGTTTGTCAACTCACTTGTGTTGTCTGACATCTCGTAACAATTTCCTTCAGTATGGTCTACTTTATCATTCTACCTTCATTGGGCGGGCGGGACCGAAACACAAGGGCCGAATTTCCCGTTTTCTTGCTAATAAATGCTCAATAGCATCACGAATCGATTGTTACTCGGGTGCGTGCAAGGTTTTGTCGTGCTTCCTGCCTGACTCAATTGCACTGAAGACAATCCTACTGCCAAGTTTGGTGAAGCTCTTCGTGCCCAGGTAGAGGAGCGGTTACTATTCTTCGAAAAGGGCACCGCCCCTTCCAAGAATTCCGATGTCATCCACAAAGTACTGCAGGATTTGGCACTTGAAGACTATGATGTCAACGAAGAGATGGAGGGCCCCACTCTTACAACCTTGGAAGCGTCGCCCGTGAAGGAGAAGAAGAAAAAGAGAAAATCAGACGCCATGGATGTTGATGGAGAAAATGAGGATGATGCTCACGTGGAGAAGCGAGTCAAGCTTTCGAAAGAGGAGAAGAAGGCGTTAAAGAAGGCATTGAAGGAAAAGGCGAAGAGCGAGGTTGTCGCACATGAAAACGTTGTAAGCCTGTTCAAGGTTTCTTGCCAGTTCTCTGAATGTTCATATCACCGATTAGGGCGAGGAATCATCCAAGAAAAAGAAAAAGGAGAAGAAGGAAAAGAAGGAAAAGAAAAAGAGCAAAGCGTAATCTTATCTCATTCCTCCCGTTCTTATCCGTTTCTTGGTTCACCTGTATATTTTAATTGTTTTCTAACTATTTCGTGGCGCATTTTGAAAACGAAACCTGACATTTAATATCTATCGCAGACTCAGGAATGCGGGCCAAGACTGACTGGCGCCTTGATTACTCGCGGGCGCCAACATCCTGATCTCTGCATTATATTAATGCCGATTGACGAGCTTGAGTCACACATGCACACGCCCTGATCGATTCCATCGTAGATCGCTCAATCGCAACACCCTGCTTATTACCCTCTCAGAAAATGTCTGAAGGTAACGATAAATCAATTAAGCTGAAACTCGACCACGATGACATTATTATTGCGTGAGTTGCTCTTCAAAGCGCTGTTGCCATTTTACCAAACAACACAAGTGTCGTCGGATATACGGGGTCAGGAAAGAGCCATGTGAGTTCATTTTTTCCTTTCGATGGGTGTGTCTTGCTCATTGTCGCAGCTCATAAGTAGTTATGCTGGTCTACCCACGCCGGGAAAATATCAGCCTCTGAGATCCAATACCACGACCGTAGAAGTCCACAGGTTTCAACGTGCCAACCGGCCAGCCATTGTGCTGTTGGAAATCCCGAGTGGAGAGCGACCCATCTGGCAAAACGATTCTTCAGCAGCCATAAAGAAATGGCTGTCAAAAATGTATGTACTACTTCCGACAGCGCCTTTCAATCATCATAGCGTTCAAATACTTGCAAGGAAAATTGCGAAAATCTCAAGAATCGCTTACCTGGTGGATATCTCCAGCGGGAGGAACCAGGAAAACCCTATCACACAAACCCACATGTACAACGAATGGTGTGCAAGCGACAACGCGGCCGAGAACATAACGTTCGTTTTGACCAATTGGGATGTGGCGAAGGATGAGAGGAGAGCCCGATACAGGGAGTACATGACGGGGAACCCATCCGAAGGGGACGTCAGCAAGCCAGAATTTAAAGGCGTTCTTGGTACCATGGTGGAGAAAGGCTCAACTGTGGAACCCTTTCTCAACACGGCCGAGTCAGCTCAAGAGATCCTGAACAGCCTCGCCGACCGGGTGATTCTGAGCAGAGAGTTGGTGAGAACGACTCTGAAAGCGAAAATTAATGCGGCAGTGGTAAGGATAAGCCTAAGATCGTCCTCCTTCACGGATTGACGTTTTCCCTTAGACGAAATTTATCGAGGTGATGACTCGCCATAAAACGGGGTAGCTGGCTGCTACTCCGAGTCTGAACCCAATGAAAGATGTATGACACCATAAAGAAAGCTAAATTCAAAAAATATTATATCTATTGAAGCACGCATATCGGAGCAAAAGATCGGGTTTAATGTCGTAGGGGAGTCAGGATCTGACCTCAGTTCCTTAACCCCCCAAGTTATTTTTCAGGGCAGTAGCCCGGCGGAATAGTCTTGACGAAGATGATAAATAGCCCAAGAGGAGATACACGCGAGCATTTGTATGATATGGTGGTCGATAAGACGTCGGCCTGGATGCCTCTCCCATGGCCATGTCACTCTACACCGAGGCTGGTTAAAAGCTTTTCACCGACTCTCGGTCTTTCTTCCTTCGAATTCATGGCCTATCAAATAAGTGTTGAAAAATAACGGCATGCTTCAATGGCAGTGATAACATTGACATTGCCGAACTACCCCACCTCGTTAATTGAGTCAGAGAATGTGTGCCAAGCGCTTATTGGGCTGTTAATTTTCATCATAACAGTGCAGCAAAGCGCCCACATGCCGATCTCCGAAGGCAGTGGCAGTGTGGCCGCTGGAGCTTGAGCATCTGAAGCTGGTTCCATCGCACAGCTTTCACCCATAACTTCTCATACACAATGCTTGAGGAAAAAGCACGAGCGATTGAACCTTCGGAGGTTAAAAGCACGGATATTATCATTGCGTGCGTGCTGGTGCAGTGGTGTACTGTGCTTCTGATCAGTATTGATTCCCATTTGCGCAGCGTTATCGGCTATACGGGATCAGGAAAGACCCATGTATTTGCTCTTCCCTTTGGATTGGAGACGTTCCCTAACCACACTGTCAATGAACGCAGCTTATAAAGAAAGTTGCTGGTCTTTCCACCTCGGAAGATAAATTCCAGTCCCTGGATCCGGATACCGAAACTGCACAGGCGTATCGAATTCCACGAGGCGACGATCCATCCGTCATCCTTCTGGATACCCCAAGTGGAGGAGACTCTGAATGGCACGGTCGATCTGCTGAAGCCATTCAGAAGTGGCTCACGCAAACGTAGGTACTCCCCCTCCCCCCAGCCAGGTCTGTGGTCCTTACTTTTTACTACAGTGGCCGCTCAGATCGCGACGCCAAAGTCTCAGGCATCATCTATGTGTTAGATGTAGGCGCCAATAGAGCCCACGAGAACCCCAGTAGAGAGCTAGTTGTTTATCACAAACTGTGTGCCAGCCGAAACGCGCCACGATATATGGTCTTTGTCATGACCAAATGGGATACGACGCCATCGGAAACGAGGGAGAAACGGCTTGACGAGTACAAGAAAGGTTTTCTGGCATCAATGCTCAATCTGGAAGCATCCATTGCAGAGTTCAACAACACTGATGAGTCAGCTCAAAGTATCTTGGAGACTTTGGCTGCTCGGCTGGTGAACAGAGCTACCTCATTGTTTGACCGTCCAGGTTCCAAGAATAACGAGAGTTCTACAAAGGTGCAAAGCCACAACAAAGGGCTCTTCGGTGTAAGATAGATCTAGAATTTCCTACAATTCCCTGCTCATCATCTCGCACAGTTTCTTTCAAGCAAGAGGAAAGGTTGATTGAAAAACCTGACGGCTGGCATATCAGTACTCATCTCTCTACGGCTTCCAAGCATATGATATTATTTCCTTGACAAGAACATTGAAGAAAACCGACTCTTAAATATATCTCAATGCAACTTGCTTGGGGTTAACTGATTAGGATTAGGGTATGGTGGGACTTTGGTTTCCACAGATGTGCTTCATGTTGTATATCATAACCATGCACAAGCCCATTCAATGCGTACTATTACCCAGCTTTGCTTAGGCATCCAGCAAGAGGTGGGCAGCATCAGCATTTTCAACATGAGGTAGTAGGTCCTGGTACCCAGTTTGGTAGCTGTCTTCTTGAGGAAAGCAATATTGAGATATCAGGATATGGCTTGGCCGGAGATACGCGTGCACCCACCGCTAACGCAAAGCTTGTATCCCCGAAAGGTATGTTGTTAAAGAGGGGTGTATGATCTGTAGGCCCTCAAACCGATCTTCCTGAAGGCGGGGACTGCGACCACAACGTAGCAGTACCAGCACCCTCGATCCTACAACAACACAGGCCAGCAGCAGTGTGAAAAGGAGATTTGGCATTCCATGCAACTGACGGATCTAACAGCATTTTTCTCCCACTTAATCCGTTAAAGTTAGTCCTCTTTTCATATTTCCGCTCGCTACGTTCTGGTGGTGCCGTCGCGCTTCTTCCATGTCCGGCGCATCATTACGCGCATACATACATGTTGTAACGGTTTGATGGGATTAGGCGGGATGTTAGGTAGACACTGTCCTATGCAAGATCGGGTTTTTTCTGCTAGCAAGAATGATACACCAGCGCCAAATTCGGCAGCTCACACGTCATAGAGGTCTATGGACCGATCAGCTGGAATCTAGGCCCTCCCTCTGCCCCCCTAAACTGCACACCTGACAAAGGGCCGCAGGTACTTCAAATTCATAAAGGTGCTGCGATTCCAAAACCCCGTCATTCTGCCTTTTTATCAGTGCGAAACCGCGTTCTGAGCATGAGTCTATTATTGCCTTGCATTTTTTTTGCTGACATTGAGAGTTGCAGATGGTCATTGGAATCTCAGTATCCAAGGGGCAGGATTGGACGACTTGTTTGTGTTTACAGACGTACCTGTATGTTTGAATTCATGTGTGCCCCCGAATCCAATCGCGAGGTATGGTATATGTTGCGTCATGGCTCGCTTATATGGGCACATTGGCCGCGACGGCAGTGCTCTATTGGCTGGGCGTAGCGGTGAACTCTGGCCTGCGACGTCAACACCGAATACTGACCCTGCCCTGACCTGTGAGCTCATCACAACACTGACGTCATACTTCTCACATTCCTGTGTTACTTAAAATTCAGAACAAGGCGTACAGAGGCTGAACTCGACATTCAGACCTTCCATAGCCCACCACTGCATCGGTCCCACAAAATCCCAGAGAAAGATCTTCAGAGGCAAATCTAGTTGTTCAGCACAGTCATCGAGTGCTCTCTTTAATAGGTGCGTGTCTTGGGCTTCACCTTCAAGCCTAAGGTTTGTTGAGTGCCTATACAAAGGCCAATATGGTAAATTCACCCACGGATTCTTATTTCCACGTCCCAAGGCCATCACATCCTGACGAGCAGAAACTGGACGGAAAAGGTACGCATCACGTGAATTGCTCTGTACACCCATCACAATCATCAACAAGTCTCGAGAAAATTCAGGGCATTTCTGTGAAGGGCCATGCCCTATTGTGCCCCTTTCATCCCTTTACCTTCCCTCCCAAACTCGACTTGTAATGTCCTTCTCTAATTACGCTCTCTAGTCCCAGCACGCTTCCCCCCTCGAGGTATTTCTAGTCAGTCTTTTTCTCCGAGTCTCTTCTTGTAATATTGACTGATCTAAATTTTCAGACTTTATATGAAACACGTTCAGCGCAACGGGGCTAATTTTTTAAATCCCCAGCAATCCCTGTGGGAAACCCAAGTAACGCGCTTCAATTACCTTCAGGTGATGCCCGTGACAGCTTTCAAAACACTGCATCGATGCCAGACCGCAACAAAATGGGGTATAACCGTCGGCGTCCACGGTCCCACTCAGCGACCACATCTCGGGACAATATCGCTGGAGCTTCTGGGTTTGGATATGTCGCGCAACACCAGTCTGCTCCACCCACCTCCCTAGACGCCCCTTCCACCCAAAATTTCCCAAGAACGGCCACTCATTTTCCAGTCATGAATCCCTCCTACAACCTAAGCAGTGAATACAATGTACCTTATGCGGCGCCGGGACATGTCCCCCTGGGCTTGGCTCGGACTTCCTCATTCCCATATCCGCACGTGTTCCATCATGCTGGTACGGATGGCACTATAATTCCTCCAAACGTACACTCTGGCTATCAAACTATGGTTCAACCCCACCTTCCTATTCTTCAATACCAGCAAGCTGTACCAGATGGGTCCATCATGGTGCCTGGCACGCACCACCACCTAGCCTTATATCCTCACCCAATGGCTTCAACATCAGCACATGCATCTATATCTCCACAAATTCCTTCTGGTGGGACTGCCTATATTGGAGCGGGCCAGTTACATCATCCTATACGCTATACTTCTCCAATGACATCGCCCCAATATCTATATCCTACACAGCCCTTCCCGACCCCTCCACCTATTTATCAACCCCATTACATCTCGTCACCATACGCACAGCACTATACCTCGCAGACAGACAGCGAAGCATCCGGTACATGGTGGTATGTACCGCACAGCCACATCCCCCCGCACCCACATGAGGCAGGCCAGTCGTTACACCCAAATCAGTATCCGCTGCCGTATCTTGGTTATGATCACCCTGAGGCATATTCGGCTCCCCCATCAGTACCTATCCCGTTATATTCTAGGTCCCCTGTCGCGCTCGACCACCTCGCTCAATCAAATTCGTCTCTTTCCTCACCAGTCGTGGATTCACTGCCTAGAGATCCCTTGGCGAACACGCTTCCTGAATCCACCCATCAGTCCATGGTACGAAGACCCTACCACCCCAACCCACCTGCGCAACGCTCAGAATGGGTTATGTGGGTTGGTAACGTTCCCTCTGATGCTGCTTATGACGAACTCTGGCAATTTTTCAGTCGTCCGTCGGTGGGAGTAACGGGTGGGGGAGACTCGCCAGGAACCCCTTCGCCAACCGGCATCACTTCAATCTTCCTCATTGCACGGTCGAATTGTGCATTTATCAACTTTGACAGTGAGGAGCACCTGCATGCCGCAATCAGCCGATTCCACGAACAGCCCCTCCGCCCAAGCGATTTGCGCTGTCCGCGGATGGTTTGTCGAGTGCGATGGAAAGACGATGATCTCAAGGCTGGGGTTGGCGCTCAGCGTGGCATGGGCATGCACATGCGGTGGGTCAGGGAGAAAAAGGGTAAGGACCGTGCGCCGAGTGAGGTCTCTGATTTGTCTGCTGCTGGAAGCGCCTCAACATCATCATTCAGTACTGGTCGACCACTGTCAACCATCTTGTCGTCGTTGTCTTTAGCCAGTGATGATGAAGGGGCTCGCGACAATTATCCGAAGAAGGAAAAGCAGTCCAGTAGCATTGGGTCGTATGCTTCAACTACATCGAGTTTGCTCACTCGTCATTTTCCGCAACGATACTTCATCCTCAAATCATTGACACAAGTGAGTTGGTTTACATCTCTCCGGGTGAAATCGCCTCATGATTATGTAGCATGGTTTGGATCTCAGCGTGGAAAGAGGACTGTGGGCAACGCAGAAGCATAATGAGGGAATCCTTGACCAAGCGTTTCGGACGAGTCAGGACGTGTATCTCATCTTCAGTGTCAACAAGAGCGGAGAGTTCTACGGGTACGCGAGGTGTGTAGCCCCCGTTTTTTCAAATTCATTCCCGTTCCTGATGAGAAAATCGCAGAATGAGTGGTCCATTGGAAAAGGGAGAAGCCAGCGTGCCTAGGCCCTCACGTGGAAGTTCGCCGGCTGCGCATTCTCCGCCATCGCGTTCGGTGGGGCGGGTCAAAAGTAGAAGCTCAGCGTCGAAGAATCCCGAGCAGTCTGCTTATTTTACACCGGGTGCGGGCCGAATGGTTGAGGAATCCCCGCTGCCTGCAGGTGCTTCAGCTGGGCTTGAGGGACGCGGCGCTCATGCAACAAGTCCTCTCATCAGGCCGCATCAGTCTGCACCCCCAGCGCTTGGTCCGGTGCATCGTCATTCTACCTTAAAACCCCCCCCTTTTAAGCACAGCCTAGACCATTATTTAGGGACGCGCAATGCTCAACCGAGTGGGTTTAAGCTGGATCCGTCAGCACCAGTACGAGCAATGCGGCCGGGCCAAGGAACGAACCTATCTGGTCAGCAGGGCAGCGATCCACCATTGCAAGTGGTTGAGGAAGATGGGGAGGAGCCTTTCATGGGGGAAGAAGCTGTGGGAAAAGAGGAAACATGGGGGGAATCCTTCAAAGTGGAATGGATATGCACGGATCGTTTGCCATTTCTTAGGACGCGGCATTTACGGAACCCATGGAATCATGATCGGGAAGTGAAGGTGTCGAGAGATGGGACAGAGTTGGAGCCAGGAGTTGGGCAGAAGTTGATCGAAGAGTGGAACAAGCTTTCTGAGCCTCGAATTCCTTCAATGGCAGTGGCGGATGGGGAACTGCCTGGGGGAATAAAACGCGTTGGTGCCACGACAGCACCTCCTACTGTGCTCAAAACACCGCAGAGAGAGTCGAGGCATTGAGGGCGATCACGGTCATGAATATACGAAAACACGTCACGAAGATTCGCCAATTTTTCATACATGTGCATAATCAAGAACCGACTCATTCACGGCAATGCCATTACACAATGTTCAACCCACAATCATGTACGCCGCTGCTCTCTGGCCTTGGTCTGCAGATACTGATCTGGCTCTGCCACTACAGAAATCACTACTTACTCGACAGGATATGTATCCCTTGTCATTCACGAAACAAGCCCTGTCATTCTTTTGTTTGGGATTCCATGAGGATAATTAGTATCTATATATATTCACATCTGGGTCCGTCTGCTTTGGCTGCTTGCTATGCATCGCTTTGTAGATACCGAGTGTGATGTGTTCACGTGATATGCCAGGCAATAACCCATTAATAACAAGTGGTCTGAATAATCCCCCACTCCCACCATCCTGGAAAACGCTCCAGGTAATTATGAAGCTCACGGAGCTCCCGAACGAAGTCATAGAAGAGGTTGTTCTCCACTGCGACCCAATAGATGTCGCAGCCATCTCCCAGACCTGCCATACACTCTGGGATCTCGTTAATAATCCAGATAACACGGTGCTGTGGCGGACGCTGTATCTTTCCCAGCCATGCGATGATCCCAGGCGGTGTGTGCGTCAAGATGGGACAAGTAGGCCACCTATAGACTGGAAAGGCGAATTGCAGCGAGTTATCCGAGTGAGGACGGTCACGAAAGATAGCACGTTATGTCGACCTGGGGAGCACGGCACCATCTTGCAGACCCTGCTCGACTTGGTGTGCTGGGTGCCGCCGCTTCCTGCGCCCGAAAGCCCTGATGTCTCGCGCAACCTGCTTTGGGTCGCTGCGATCCTGCGGAACGGGTTTCTGGACGCATTAGCGGCGGATGCGACGATGGTAGAGGAGGACAGACAGCTCCTGGCGCGCTTACATACGTATTACGGGCTAACGAAGGGTGATACTTGGCGCGCGAGCCATGTGCGGTCGCGGGCGTATGTGTATGATATGCGCAACTATCGCTGGGACAATGGCTTTGGGCCGTTCTTGGACGATGGGGCGGTCAATTGGGAGCATGTCCAGGCGCTGCATCATGTGGTTTCGATGCATCTTGTTGATTTAAGAGAGGATGAGGATATTGGGTATGCGGTTTTTCCGATGAGCGTGCCGTTCACCCAAATTTGCATCCCTGAGGGTGTGAATGTCGAGGATGATTGGGCAGGGGTGTCTGGTATGTGGAGTGTGTCGTTCTGCTTCTGTGATCATAGGGAGCTCCTTGGTGTGTCCTTTCTTTTTCCTGATCATCATCGTATTCATACAAGATATGCACAGCCTACAATGAGTCCCTAGTAAGTTTATCCGTTTGATTGATTGTGTGCCTGTTGAGCCATTCTGCTCATCCGGAAATAGATTCCAGGTACGCGGACACTGAGCACGAAAATCTTCGAAGCCGAGGGTTTCCGAGAAGTGTTCCGCACGTTGGTAGTGGAGATACGTGTTCAACATACGGAAAGGAGCCGTACGGACCCAGGGGGACGTCGAACCATCTACTTTGGTGCTCAAATGGCTGACCCATCGACGTCGACGATGACTGGTCGTGTGTCCATGTCTACAGATGGCCAAGTTCAGTGGCATTTTGTGAGTTGCTTGTTTGCTCAAGTGTTTGAAGCTTGGTTTGACCCATTCGCGATAGGTATCCGGCGATCAGGGTAATGCGATTTGGAGGTCTGTTGGGTCTATCTCTGTCTGCATCGTGACTGACATCTAAAAAATGTTCTCGTTATCCAGCTCGGAGGGTATACAAGTCGGTGGAATAGGTTCTGATTTTGGTGTTCTGGGCTCATGGACAACCATATTTCATGATAGTGAAGATCCTGTTGGTTAGTCCATTCCAGAGCACCTTTGTGGTTTTCGTTGACACCTGTTAGGTCCCTTTTGGCTTCGTAAACTATGATTCCCCCCATCACGGGTTAGCGCGTTAGTGGTTGCTATATTTTTGGTGGAGAGGGTGGTCCTTCAGCATTTCTTCGAGGTTGGGTGGATTATCTACTAAGTAGCTAGCCTTTTACCTAAATTGGGCCAAGTCCGATTGGTATATATAGATCGTGGGAATGCTACGCGTACGGGTTGTGCACGGACGGCTCTGAGATTCAGACCAGAGCAAGGTTCCTCTCTTACCACCACCATGTCAGACCAGCCTTCAACTCCCCCAAAGCCAAAACCAGGCTCCTTGCGCGATAGAATTGCAGCGTTTGAGAAAAGTGCTGCCACTTCTGGCCCTGGGCCTGCACCTGCACCTGCACCGCGACCCAAGCCTGCTGGGTTCGCAACCTGGAAGCCAAAGGCAGCGTCTCCGCCCCCGTCTCCTGGCTCTACGCCAGCTGAGACTGGTGCAGCGCCATCGTCCTCGCCGAAAGGCGGTGGCATGTCTGCAACGGACGCCAAGGAGAGCATCGTCAAGGGTGGCAGCCTGAAAGATCGCATGGCTGCGCTGCAGGGAAAAGGTGCATTTGGCGCCCCGCCCTCCGTCGCGCCCAAGCCTGTTGTTGAGAAGCCAAAGTGGAAGCCCCCGCCTGTGGTTGCTGCGCCCCTGGTCGACAGTGACGACGATGAGCTTGGTACGGAGCGAACGAAGTCACCACTCGCTGAGGTCAGATCTCATGAAGCTGATTCGGCTGGGGTTGGTGATAAGGCAAAGGATGAAGGCAAATCCGTTCCTGAAGGCGATGAAGAGCAGGCGGAGGCGGATCCTGAGGATGAAGAGAGGCAGCGTCGTGCTGCGATTGCAGCCCGCATGGCGCGATTGGGAGGTGCTAGAGTTGGAATGGCTCCCCCTGTGTTTGGAAAGAAACCGGTTGCCAGGAAATCGGTCGACGTTACCCCAGATATCAAGGCTCACACTCCTGCAGCTATCGAATCTCAGATCAATGACCAAAGCACATCTGAAATCGATTCTTCCAAGATCGAGCCTAAAGGTATGTTTCACATGCTGCTCAACGTGAACTAAATCGGTTGAGCATGCTAGTTACGATAGTTACATCCCCTCCAACTGAAGATGCACCAGGTCAGAATCCCAAACCAGACAGTGAACGCTCGGCTGGTATGTCATCCTTTGATTTTTGATGTTCCTCATCTCATCACGTCGTCCAGAATACTTCCCTGTCCGAAAGAATTCAGAATCCGGGTCAATCTTGTCGATTGAATCAGATACACAGGCTGCTCGAAATCCTAGCTCGATGCCTGTGCCGGCGGCGCCTCGCCGAGCCGGTCCGCCTCGCAGGAAACCCACGAAGACACCTGTGCCAACAACGACTGATGAGAAAGTCGAAGAAGATCCATCAATGGTTGCACCGACTGCGGTGCATGGGCAGGAACCACCCGTTGGGAAAGCAGAACCTATTGAGGTTCCCTCTAAGGATGCTGGTGAAGCCATCGGGGACTTGAAGTCATACCCTCCGGAATCCCTTGATATCGCCGGCCCCGAAGCTGTTGACACTACACCGGACACCACCATTCCATCTCCTGTTCAAAGTCCACCTAGCCTCCCTCAAGATGAGCCCTCCGTTGCCGCCGAGCCCATCCTGGAGGATGATAAACTATCTCATACCCATCCTGAGGTAGAAACGCGGTCGCCACTGGTTGAAGCTCAACAAGTTTCCGCTGAAGCTGAAGATGAAACCGCTCGTCAGGCCCGAGTTGCGGAGCGAGTTGCAAAGATGGGTGGGGTGAATCCATTTGCGCTTCCAGCACCCATGCACCGCAAAAGCTCGTCCTCATCAGAGGGTCCTCGATCTCCCACAATCCTTTCGCCTGCCGCCTCCCAACGCTCTCCGAGCATAAAGAGAGGAAGTGTCGGCTCCATTGAGATTGCCGATGAACCTGTCAAGAAAGCAATAGTGGATTCGACAACCATTCTAGAACACGTTATCACTGAAGCTCCCGAACCAGCTGAACCTCCTCCACCAACGAGAAAGGATAGTGTCAAGTCTCTAGGTTCCAAAGTTGAAGCCTCAGCTCGCAGTGACTTACAGGATGGTAAATATTAAATTATTCTCGCTCTTTCTCGTGTAAATCTTGTGTAAATCATTGATTGTGCCTTTCTCCTCTCCTTGTATAGAAAGTCATGCCGATCAAGCTTCTAGCAAGGTCACAAAACCCGAAATCTTGAATGTTTCCGACGGCGAGCATACGCATCCTGCTATTGAAAGTTTTAAGACGACCCAAGCAGTCCCCCATGAGCATTTAACTAATCGGGTCAACCAAGTTATGCGTACTTTGCCCAAACAGATGTCTCAAGAGCCCGACGGATCTGATGAAGATCTCGATATATCACGGGCGGCAGATGCAGATGACGACCTTCCCGACCGCTCACGTTCTCCAGCTGGGAAAATGGTGCCACCCCGCCGATTGGTGCCTCAAACGCCCGAAGACGACGATGAGCAAGAGTCGGATGGATCCTATTATGATGATTCACTTGCCGCGTCAACTCTATTCATGCCTCCTCCGCATCAACATGGATCTGAAGACAATTATTCGGAGGGTGACTTGCTACAGAGGGATGCTGCTGGTGATGACAGCACGGATAATGAATCTGCACCATTGCCCATCCCACATCGTCGGTCGCTGCAGTCACAGGGCGCTGTAGACAGCGAGAGTGAGGTTGTTCCCCATGTCTTACCTTCTCGACCGCATAGGCAGGTTCCCCGCCCCCCCGCTTCGGATGTGGGTGATGACTCGGATTATGCTGTTGCTTTACCTACGCGACCGAGGCGTTTGTCACCTGGCACACCTGCCGATGATGATACTACCCCCACACCAATCCCACCACCTGCCTTGATCCAAGCAACTAAAACTACACCTCCCGCCCCCACTGCGCCTCCTCACAGGGCGTTGCCTCACTCTCCCGAGCCAGCAATAGCGTTGCCTTCACCGCTTCGGCCAATTCTGACCCGTTCCCACTCCTCATCGGACCAGGAAGTTCTTGACGATGAAGAAGGAGGTAGGGTCTATGCACACGGTTTTTAGTAGCGAGTACTGATTTGGCTTCTTAGACCCCATTGATCCTTCGTTCCATAGCCCAAGCCGGCGAGGCTCGACCATCAGTCGTCATGAAACGTCTCCTGTCTCTGCACCTGCTCCACCTGCATTATTGGCAGAGCCCCCCGTGGACGGAGCTGAAGATCCAGAACAGGCCAGGCGTAATACTATCGCTGAGAGGGTGGCTAAGCTGGGCGGCATCAAATTCGGTGCAGCTCCTGGACCAATGCCAGTTAGCAGACCTCCTCCGCCACCGCCCCGTGATGACGATGAAGGCCAAGGTGTGGCACCTGAAGAGGAGCCGAGAGAGGTGGATGAAGAAGAGGAGGAGCGGGCTCGTAAGGAACGGATCGCAGCCAAACTTGCTGGTATGGGAGGGATGCGGATTGGTATGATGCCTTCAGCTATGGGGTCCAGCCTGCCGCAGCGTTCGCGTGTTGAGGACAGCCTACCTGTGTCGGCACCCCCTGTTCATCGCGCGACGCCCCCCAACCGACCTCCGCCACCTCCACACGTTCAGCTAGTTCAGCCACAGGGAAATGACTCAGAGCGGGAGAGCAGCACAGCGAGTGATGACGGGGTCAAAGTCGAGGCCGAGGAGAGTGAGGTGGAGGTTCTAGCATATGAGGAGCCTGAGGAGGATGAGCCTACCCCCCCTCCTGTTCCTAACCGTGGAGGGAGGCAATCATCCGGAGGTCACAGTATCAGACGTCAGTCAAGCGACCAAACCTCGCGTAGTTCTGTGCACAGTCCCCAAAATCGTCCGCCTGTTCCCGTTGGACTCCCAGTTCGCAAGTCAAGCGTCAATGTCGCCACATCCCCTACGAAAAGTCAGTATGACAGCGGCCCTCAACGCAGGGCCTCGGCTAAAGCACAGTCGGAATATGTGCTAGTCGACGAGCCTGCCGCGCCAGAGGTGCCGCCGCCACCCCCTGCACGACCTCCTGGTGGCCGAGGACCTCCAACCCGCGCGCCACCTCCACCAACCACTGTACCTGATATGAACATGAACGACAGTATCTCGTCGCAGTGGGAACTCCCGACGATCCCGAGCTCGTCCTTGGAATTTGGCGGAGGCGACCTGTCAATGTCGTGGTCCGAGGATTCTGACTTTACCGCCATCACTGCGGCAGCTGCGACTCAGATACCTGTTGGGCGGGCGCCTAGGCCCGTTGTCGAAGATGTGCATCTGTCGTCCGACGACCTCATGGCAGTGTGGGGCCGCGTTGGGGTGCAAATCTGCGAAGTCGCCACGGCGCTGCTCGAAAAGTCAAAGAAGGGGCTCATTGGCGACGGGACGTACGCGGGATTTGTGTCGGCGGTGCTCGCGGAGGTTCCGAATGCGGCGCGGAGCCATGCTGGATATGGGTACCTGGTCTATGCACAGTCTGGGGCCAGTGTGCAGAAGCGTGCAAGCGACATTATGCCGGGTGATGTGGTGGAGTTGGTGGATGCGAAATTGAAGGGACATAAGGGTTTGCAGACATATCACCAGACTGTAGGTGGGAATGGCGAGCATGTCGTTGGTGTCGTCAGCGAATT
>JASFDG010000349.1:0-23529 GCA_036937095.1 Phaeolepiota aurea
TCGAGCGCAAGGGGCACCACAATTACCTTTACCAGAGCTACTAGTACCTCACCGACTCCGAGTCCTGCACCCTCAGGTTCATGCGAGAGATCCGGGTCCATTCGTCCTTTGCCCAGGTGGATGTCCGCCTCTGCATAATGCAGCACACCATGGCTTTGGTACTTAACAATCGTATGAAAGGTGCCGTTCCTAGATTCACGTGCCCTCGTGTATTCAGTCACTACTGTTCCTCTCCCATAAGACCATCCATCGACTTTCTACATACATGGATCGCGCATGGGAATGCATCTAATGCATCATCCAATGCATTTATGATTACACTATACAGTATCGGGCGGCTATTCGCAAATGTCTACCATGCCTCAAAGTCCCGATCTGGCGAAGGAGGGGTTCCAACAGCAGCAAACGCACTCGCCTGGATCTGATATAGCTTTGCATACTCCCCGTTTAGCCTCATCAGTTCATCATGACTCCCTGTCTCTGCCACAATACCCTCTTTCATACATCTATGGCAAAAGGTTCAGTCAGCCGAGAAAAACTACAGTAGATTAAGAAACTCACATAATCTGGTCCGCATACCGCGTAAGGTGTCCAAACCGATGTGTAACGAAAATCATCGTCTTTCCCGCACGCGCTTCTAGCAGGTTCTCAAAGAGGTGTAGCTCGCCCTCTGCATCGAGCGCGGAGCTAGGCTCATCCACTGCTACGAGTCGGATCTTTCCAGAATTAAACCGCATGAACGTGCGTGCTCTAACCAGCCACATCAAGTCAAAAGATGGCCAAAAACGACACGCGAACGAAAAAAGGCACAACATACGCTATCACGCGCTGCTTCTCGCCACCCGAAATCTCCACGTTCTTCTCCAGCTCCGTCATCTGCGCATATAGTGGGCAGTCCTCGTTGCCAATAACGTTAAATGACTCGGTCTTGGGCACACCGCGCAGGCTCGTCGCGTACCCCTTTTCAAACTTGGTGATGAACTCGTGCGCACCGCCTTTCCGCGCCGCGGCGAGGATCATCGGCTCGTCCGTCACTCGCTCAGGGTATCCCACCCCGATATTCTCGCCCAGGGAGAGTGGGTAGATGAGGCTGTCCTGGCTGAGCACAGCGGTCGCGTGCCGGAGGTCGTTCTGTCGGTAACACTCGATGGGGAGGCCGTCGACGAGGATCGAGCCTGACGAGGCTTGATAGAGCCGGGATAGAAGTTTGATCATCGTGGATTTCCCACCCCCGTTCGCACCAACGATGATAACGAGCTGTCCGGCTTTGATCGAGAGGTTGATGTTACTCAAGGCTTTCTTGGTGCTTTCGCTTCCTGGATATTCGAAGCAGATGTTACTGCAAAGCGAAAGGATCAGGAGGCCGTATGTGATCATCATGGAAATGAACACACACCGCAATTCGATGGCCATGCCCGCACTCCCACTATCCCTTGGGTACCTTAATTGCCCATCTGGGCCTATATTTTTGTCCACAGAATCCGCCGCATGGTAAAAGCTCCGAATGGTGCCCAGACTCCGTCGGAATCGCTCGCTGGTTGACATAATAGCCTGGAGAGACCACCGTAGCCGCGTCGACGAATCATGCAAAATGGCAAACGACGCCAGTGTGAATTTGTCAGGGAACGCTATTGCGCTTATGGCACAGTATATCTGCGGAACACCCAACAACTGTTAGCACGAACGGCAGGTGAAAGGGATGAATTTCCGCACCATGGGCAGATCATCGACACACCTTTCCACCATTGGGACCCAGGGCGTTGGGCGGGTCATGTATAGGTAGGATGGGTAGTCAGTGGGGGTATCACCGAGCTTGTTGTAGGCCTTATCATGTTCTAGTTGGGATTATGTGGATAACTCGGTTCGTCGCAGAGAGAGTGTGTGTGCTACCCACCTTGTATGATATATTGCTCAAGGTTCCCATTGATCACCTCTGCCCGAAACTGCGGTTCGACAAGTTGCTCGAGAGCGTCCATCCGGATGTGGTCAGGATTATTCACGACTGCTAAGCTGACTACAGGAAATGTAAGCGGCGACGATGAAGAAAGATAGAAAAGGGTTTAGGCACTTTTATCCCATAAACTGCGGTCGAAAAAAGTGGTAAGGATGGGCCTGACGAGGCAAAGGAGGGTGAAAAGAGGGCCGCCAGACGAGCGCGAGAGCTGGAAGATAAGCGCGAGTTGACTACCAGATGATAACACTTCATGGATGAAGTCGACAACATCGACAAATGATCGCCAAGTATCCTCCGGCGTTGCGTAGATCTTGGATGTGGCATCTGATGGCGCAAAGATCCCGAATGATGAGGCTAAGAACAGTCGACAGAATCAGATGAGCAGTGAGCGTACCTTGCAACTTGATAAGGTCTGCACTTAATTTTGCTGTCGGATTGCCTCAGTTCACGGTCGATGCCTGCCCCCGAATTATCCACTAACCTCTCATCAACTTCGTCGTAAAATAGTGTTTGACACGCCCCTCCAATTTCAAACAGAGCCAAGATCTACGAGAAGAGTTTAGCTTTAATCCCAGGGCACTCAAACCCAGACTCACCGCCACCACTCGATCAACGCAAAGGCGAGCAGGAAAAACAGGCGAGTGCTAATCGCACCCATGATAGCTGTTTCATGCGGACTCCCCTCCTTCATCCCATCCTCAATCTACGAAAACCATGCATCAGAACAGATCCAGGAGACACCCATCAACTCACAATTCGGAGAAGTCGATTGGAGAGATACAAGAGCATCGCCGGAACAAGCCCTGCCCACGCATACGATAGCGCCCATACGATGAACAGCAGTGGAGACACGTGGTATATGTCCACCAGGAGCCGGCGCAGGAGTGGTAGTGCACTGGCGAGCATACCGACTTTTTCGCGCACATTGAAGAATGAGTTGACAACGACCTGGACGTGCCATACGCCCAGCTGCTCTGAGACGATATGAACATTGGGGTTGGGTTTGCGTGTAGGCTCCTTGTCAAGGCCAACAGTGGAAGTGCCCATTGTGGGGATTGAGGTTGTTGTGATTTGGGAGAAGTAAGGAGATCAAGCGGCTCTGCTTTTATGTAGCCCCGGCAAGGCACTGCAGGGCGACCCTAATGTGAACATCGTCACGAACGCCGCCCATGATCATGCTCGACTTAGTCCGACACCGCGTCCACGCAGCAGCCCCATATTAATGGCAATACTTCAGAACGGCAGGGGGTACGATATTAATGACATGCACTTGCCCAGCTGGGGTATGAATATATTTGAATCGTGAAGCTGGATGAGATTTGGCTGCCATCATGGAGATTTCGGTTGAAGATACACAGCCCAGTGGCGGTGTACTTCAAGGGAATCCGAACCCCACCGGATCATCATTCAAGCCTCCTGATGGAATGAGCGCCCAGCGCACATGGGAACACCCCTGAATGGTCTTCTTGAGCCAAGGCCAACGCAAGCCTTTGAAAACAAATACTGCTACTCCAATTGTTTTGGACAAAGAGCGAAATTGAAAATAGCAGCACATCAGCTTTAAATACATCAATCGTGATACAAGTCGATTGCTGTTCATGACGAAAATGGGTCCACCATGGTCGCCATCCTAAACAGCTACAGATATAAAACAGAACTGGGTCTCAACCATGGAAAAGCGGAACCGCGTATGTTCAAGCAACTTGTGACGCCAATGCCCATCGAGGAACCCGGTCTTTGGCCGCCCCACACGAGGGTGCTATCGTAGTTGGTGACAATGTTGTACTAGTGGTGTCACTAACGCTGGTCGGGGGGACTAACGTTGTCAAGGATACTGTGGTGTTCCCAATGCTGGTAGGGGGGACTGACGTAGTTGTAGACAATATCGTGGTATTCCCAGCACTAGTCGGAGGGATTGACGTAGGAGATGAAGTGCCCCCAGTGCTAGTCAGGGGGGTTTCCGTGGTCGTCGAAAATACTGTGGCGTTCCCAACGCTGGTAGCGGGGACTGACGTAGTTGTCGAAAATACTGTGGTGTTCCCAACACTGGTAGGGGGAACTGACGTAGAAGAGGAGGTGCTCTCAGTGCTAGTTGGGGGGATGGGCATCGTTGTCGAAAATATTGTGGTGTTCTGGATTGCGGTCGGAGACGAAGTGCCCTCAGTGCTATTCGGGAAGACTGTGGAGGAAGAAACGGTTGTAGAGCCTGCACTGCCATGAGTGAGAGCCTTTTCTTGGAATGCTTTGTACCCTGCTTCATCTACGCCGATGACGAAAACCATGCCTGCCATACGATGAGCCTGAGGATGTGGTCGTGTCAGGAATCAAAATTAATACCTTTCTCGCAGTCCCCTTCCACAGTGGAGTAGAAGTAGAGAGACTCAGTTCCATCTGCGATCGAGTAATGCACGTTTGGGAGTGCAGGATAGCCTGGAACCTGGAACCTAAATGGGATGTGAGCTTCAGAAACGAGCACATAACAATCGAACAAAAGGGCATACGGTCCAGAATCGTAACCGCCGTCCTTCGGTTTACATGGCTCATCAAAGGTCGACTGCCTGACATTCTGCGTCCCCGGGTGCCTTATGAAGTGGTATCAGCAAGATCAGGGAGGCCAGCAGGAATACGGCCCACATAACAAAATTTATAATATCCCCAGCATTGCGAGAAGTGATGAAGGGGGGTTGAAAGGTGTGCTCCCATCCAACCGCAACGTCCGTCGTGAGTGAAGTAGGATAGTTTATGGCAGAGCCCACGGGCAAGAAAATAGCACCTGCCACAAGGATTAGAGATGTTTGAAACATCTCCGGGGAGGTAAAATCTGAAAGTTAGAAGTTAAGGTCAAGAAGGTGCACGAGAATGAACAGATGAAAGATGAACACTGAGACCACATGAATGAGGCCGAACCAATTTATAGCCCAAGATGTAACTTTTACCTGTGGGTCCCTTTTGCCATTTTTCCAAAAATTCCATACCCAAATCGGATGATCAGTCAAACCTTTCAATAGCAACGGAGCAACGTGCAGGTGTTACCAACGTTCAAAACTGCGCTAAACATATCTTCAGATGCGAGTCCAGGATCTAAGTATGATGTGTGACAACTCGTTCAAACGGAGAGTACACCAGTTGGAGTATAGGGTGGTTTTCCCCTTGACCGTCATGGTCAATTACTGAAAAGTCCCGAATTAGAACTAAAAGTCGCGTCACAAATGGCCATAGTGTAGTTGGAATTGTTGCAAATAGTTACGGGGGGAAGACTAATATGCCACGGTGCTGGATTTACACTTCTTTTAACAGTAAAACCTAGTATTTAGAACGTTATAATTAATGCTAGAGTCGATACCGGTATTTTGGACTTTACGAGAGACTTGTTTTTTTGTGTTCTGCTTTGGTGATCTGAGGAAAAGTCATAGTGGATACTGCATGGCAAAGGTGTTGGGTTAGAGAATCGAGATGGCAGCGCGCGTCCCCTTTTGGCTCGCACTCGGAATCCGACTCCCTTCAATATCGCCTGTCACGGTCGTTAATGATGGTGTGACAGAATGCATGCTCATCACTCCTCGACCCACTGGTACTACTTGCCGTCGAGTCCGTATCATGCTGGATTACCCATTCAAACTAAGGTCTATGCTGCCTATATACCAGATGCGTATATCTTTGCTCAGCCATGGACGTAAGCATGGCAATCGCGTTACGGTATGTTTGGTTTCTTGAAGTCTATACGAATTTCTGACTTCCGCAGTAACAATTGTTTCGAATGTCCAGGATAGTGAAAGCATCGCAGAAGCGTCACCCACTTTATTAAATGCCCATGTTTGTCACCTAGCCTAAGGAGGGTTTGGAATGAAGGCGTATGACATATGACGACATGGTACATGTGTCAGGTGTTATACTTTTTTGCTGTTCCCCTCTGAACTTCAAGAATCACAAACGTGGAACTCTTCAGAAATAGTATGAAGCCATTCGATGCTGATAAATATGGCGAAGGGCGCTCAAAGCTGTGCCATACCATGGTGACAAGCACGTTCCTTATATGGAATTGGGACTTCGAGGGGAATGGAGAACTCTTGTCGTACCCATCACACGTTTGAAGCATTCGTGCAAGGAGTAGGCAACACGCTCAAGAGTCGCCTGGAAGGTGATCCGTCGAGTACGGCGCCTGGTGTATCGTCTTTGACTATATATTGGCTCAGCCTCTCATTCATTCATACCCTTCTATTCTCCTCTCTCTCGGAACATGTTTGGAAAGCCTCTAATTCTTGCAGCGGGTGTTATTTTCTTGCCTTTGGTCTCTGCGGCCGTCAAGAACGTTGGGGTTGGTTGGCAGGGTCACTTTTCCCCCGAGTTCATCAATGCTGTCGCTGGTGATACAATAAACTTTTTCATGTGAGCCATATACATTTGTTTCCTGCTCTGGCTGATGTCGCTTCTTAAGGGTCCAAGGAATGCAACATATCAAGCAGTCCACCGCTGATGCACCATGTCAACCAAAGGAAGGCGGTTATGATTCTGGAGTGTATGGACTTGTATTCGATTCCTAGTGCTTGGTTCTGAGGTCTACGTATCGTTAGGTTTCAAGGTCCGACTGCAGGCTATCCGCCTAAGTTCCCAAGCACGAGTTTTGATATCCCGGCTGAAACTGGACCTCTCTATTTCTACTCTGCCGTGGAAGGCGAATGCGCGAAAGGTATTAACTCTCACTTCCCCGACATGATCACATCCTCACCGCATAGAAGGCGTGGTTTTCGCCATCGGTGTGACGAATGACGAGTACAGAGCGTTCCAGGACAGAGCTCGTGGTTAAGGGCATTGGCCATGTCAACTGTTTTAAATTTCATAATGCGCCGCCGCTCTCTATGGTTATGGATTGGACTCTACATGGTTATGAGTGGCACTCCACGTTGTTTCATCTGTGTTGTTATAACTGTTTTAGCGAATGGAATTTGTGATTAGACCTTTTCGATAAGCCCAGTAACCGATCCCAATCTCTTTGGCCCATAACGGATGTGCAATACCCGCCCGCTGCTTCTTGCTGCCAGAAACACCACACCCTTTTCCAGCCCCATTATGCATATCAGATATCTGTGCCCTCGTTGTCATTAACGTTGAATGACTCATCTTCGGCGCCCCATGCAGGCATGTTACGTACCCCTTCTCAAACTTGAACTTGATGAAATCATGTGCGCCGCACGTTATTGCTGACTACCCATGCCACTTTTTTTGCCTGGGAAGAGTGGATGAATTTCCCCCCCCTGCTGGTGTCGGTGATGCGCAATACTTTCATCAAGAGGTTCAAGATGTTGTCGCTCTTGCTCTTTTGCCCACTATATACACCAAGCAGATGTTACTAATTTGTACTCTAGCTACCAGGGTGTCTTATGTAATACCCTAAATGAAGTACACCAAGGCTGTGCTATGATGACGAGCGTGCCCCCTTATTAGGGCCGTGAAAGAGCTTCATCATGCATCGCGACGCGCCTCCTAGCTCGGTGACCATGTGTGACTGGATCTGCCCAGGCAGCAGTGTGAGGCAATCGTGGCTAGAGCCTTAATCACTAAGTCCTATCCAAGCGAGCTAATAACACTATTGCTGTCAAAGCATTTGTGCAAGGGAAGCTGGCTGGCGTAACAAGTTCGGATTTATGGCGTCTTCAGATCAGGTACCCTATGAGTTTCTCCTCCTCAACTCTATTACCTTATTTGGCAATCACTTGTAGGTGAGTGGGTGTCCCGAGCGCATCAGTTTCGTGTACTGGGTAACTGGGCACAGCAGAGTCATCAGGCTGCCCCACAACCAGGAATGTAGCAGAAACACTTCTTGGACTATAAATTGGTTTGGCTTCATTCATGTTATCTCATTCATCATTCATATTTTCATTCTCATATATCTTCTTAACGTCTACCTTAAGTTTTTACCTTGCCGTCATGATTCGAGCATCTCTAATCCTTGTGGCGGGTGCTATTTTCTTGCCCGCGGGCTCTGCCATGAACTATACCACGTCGCTTACAACGGACGTTGCGGTTGGATGGGAGCGTACCTTTCAACCCCAATTCGTCACTTCTCGCAATCCTGGGGATGTTGTAAACTTTGTTATGTAGGCCATATTCCGAACCGCTGGCCTCCCCGATCTTGCTGATACCACTTCATAAGGCACCCAGGAAAGCAGAATCTCAGGCAGTCTACCTTTGATGAGCCATGCCAACTGAAGGCCGGCGGTTACGATTCTGGACCGTATGCGCCTTTGTTCGATTGTCATGCGCTCGATTCTGAAGCTCATATCCTGTTTAGGTTCCAGGTTGAAGGTTACGACCCACCTGGGCTCCCAAACGTCTATTATTCTATCCCAGATGGAACTGAGCCTCTTTACTTCTTCTCCACTGTGGAAGGGGACTGCGCGAAAGGTATTAATTTTAATTCCCAACATGATCGTATACTCAGGCTCATTGTATGGCAGGCATGGTTTTCGCCATCGGCGTGGACAGCGAAGGATACAACGTATTCCGAGAGAAGGCTCTCGGTCACGGAAGCGCAGGCTCTGAAACCACTCCGTCTGCTACCGCAATCCCCCCAACTAGTATTGAGGGCACTTCGTCCCCTACCGCAATTCCCCAAACCAGCGCTGGGGGCACCACAATATTATTGACAACGTCACCAATCCCCCCGACTAACACTGAGGGCGCTTCGTTTACCGAAATTCCCCTAACCAGTGCTGAGGACACCATAATATTGTTGACAACTTCGTCAATCTCCCCAACCAGCACTGAGGGCGCTTCGTCTACCGAAATCCTCCAAACCAGTGCTGAGGGCACCACAATATTTTTGACAACGTCGCCAATAGGCACTGAGGGCGCTTCGTCTACCAGCGCTGAGGGCACCACAATATTGTTGGCAACTTCGTCAATTTCCCCGACTAGCACTGAGGGTACTGCTTCTCCTACCGAAATCCCCCCGACTAACGCTGAGGGTATCACCATATTGTTGACAACTTCGCCCACTGATGCTCCAACAACGACGGCAGAGCCGAGCCCCCCAACTACGACGGCATCCACGCGTGGGGCAGTCAGGCGCCAGTTCCCCCGGAGGGCGTTGGCACCATCCGTTTGAACATGATGCGGTCCTGCTCCTCCATGGTTGAGACCCAGTTCTGTTTTTATATTTATTGTGGGTCTATTCCTTGCAGTAAGTAGCTGTTTAGGATGGCGACCATGGTGGACGATTTTTTTTTGTTATGAATAGCAATCAACTTGTATCATGATCCCTACTATTACAATGTATCTGAAGCTGATGTGCTGGACACTGTTATTTCCAATTTCGCTGTTCGTCGACAATTGGAGGACCATTATTTGTTTGAATGGCTCGCGGGGTCTATATTGCCTTGGCTCAAGCAGTCCAGTCAGGGGTGTTTCCAACGCCTCTTCAGCTGTCTGACCGCCATCTATGATCACACCACATATATTTTATGGCAAATGCACCGCCACAGGGCTGCCTCTTCAAACTTTGAACCGAAATCTCCATGATGGCAAATCTCACCCAGACCACGATTCATGCTGGGAAAGTGCGTGCCGTGTCCTGCCTTCAGATTTTTAAACTAGTTCTTCTAGACCAAAGTTCCCACACTCCTTTCACAACGTCCATGGCCTTACCCCCGACAGGCCTGGCAAGTACGCGATCAGCCATTTAGTCTCGGAGGAAGAAATGTCCGCTTTTCCCCTAGAAGGGATCTATCTAGAACAAGTAACTCCCCTGCTGACACCGTGCCTCCAGAAAATCTGTTATTAGAGCATCCGTGGTTCTAGCGTCAATTATGTTACCGTGACATCGGCTCTTTCCGCCCATAAAAACAACAGTCAGTCAGAGGAGCAGGGCCCTTGTATATCTGGATCCCCCTACACCTCGTGCTTGTCACCCCCCTCAATATTTGTGGAGAGCAGGATGGTCGAGCTCAGCGTTTCGGCGGCTGGTGATGTCCAGGCGACTCGGTATGCACTTGGTAAGCCGATATCACTCGGCTGGATCTGGGCCAATCTCTCAACGTCTTTCTCTCGTAGTAGCAGCTGCTGCGATCATATTCTATGACCATAGTAAGCTCATTTGGCGTCTCGCTTGCGCCGATGATAACATGATAACAGTTGTAACGTTTGATATGGAGGTAAGCCAGATCGTTAAGCTTGCAACTTTTGATGGATGATTGACGTCACGGTGGTGGTAGATCCTACTGATATGGGTGCGGGGGCTTCTATTATGAACCTTTGATTGGTTGCGCTAAACAATAAAACTCAGTCGTCGCCTTGGTCAAAGGGGAAAGTCCTGTTCCTTGTCGTGAGTCGCAAATGCGTAGGAACTCATATCGAATCTCACTAACGAACATGCAGAATCGATATTTCATATTCGTATCGATGATGCAAGTTTCATTACATCTCACTGGGTGAACTCATTATCAACCAATTTGGTCGTCAGATTCAATGTTTATGGTAAGTAGTATATCTACCCCCGCGAGACATGTGATGGCCTTACATATTCCAATTTGACCAGCCATTCTATGCCAGGCGCTGACGGATTCAGTAAGCTAGCCGACGTGTGTGTAACTGCCTGGACTGCCTGACATGTTTTCAGTTGTGAGTAGTAACTGAGGCTATGATTGGATGACAGCCCCTTAAGTATCTCTATCCTAGTTGTGAGTGTTACGAAATTCTAGTTAGGCACCGCTTACGATCAAGAACAGGCCTGCGCTTTGTACAATGGCAGTTTTGGACAGGCTTCATCGCCTACCTTTTGTCGGAAGGTCTAATTCCCAAGCCGCCTTCCACCCAAATGCCAACTAAGGCGAGATGCTTCAGTTGTTATGCAGGTCCGAATTTATGCGCTCTATGGCCTGAATAAAAAGATTCTGGCAATCTTGGTCATTTCGTTCATCGCCACTTCAACGAGTGCGGCCACAATTTTGGGCTCAATAACATCAAAGATGACAGGTAGGACGATGTTAAACCTCTGTCATATGGTATTTCATCCATTATTCCCTCGCAGCGACAGCGTTCGCCATTCCAGGCCTCCATTGTTGCATTCTTGCCGGGATACCAGACACATTCTACCGCTTCTGGATACCCAGCCTCGCCTTCGAGACTCTTTTGTGCGTGTTCGCGCTCACGCAGGCTGTCCGGTCATATCTCCAGAGTCGAGCCAACTTTTATGGGGAAAACAACCTCCTGAATATCCTCATCCGGGACTCGGTGTTGTACTACGTAGTGTAAGTCACATATTCCACCGTCCAGTAAGCGACTATGAACCTTGACCACACTCAATCAGAATCTGCGCAACATACTTGTCCTGTCTTCTGGTGTGGCTCATATCTCCCGTGAGTAGGACCTTTAGATCACTCTCGTTCAAGCTGCCCCCTAACACATACGTTCTAGACACGTTTAATCGGAGCGCCCACTGGCTTCTCCCTAGCGATGTCGTCTGTCATGTCAAATCGACTGATCCTCAACATCCGGAAAGCACATCACGCAAGAAGCATATCCTCTTTTGGGCGGATTCTCCCAATAGACACGTTGGTGAGTTTCTGCAGCCCACCGGTGTGCGACGACACCTTTTCTGAAATAACCTACCGCGATTATACGAGGCGCAATGACGATTAGCACCCTCGTTGCAAACTACAAATGTATTAACGTCGGATATTAATTCTGTAGAATCGAATATAATACAAACTTCCCGAGAGCCGCATTAAATGAAGGAGGTTGACTTGAATGAAGAGTATAGAGGCCCGTTCCGATGAAGGCGTCGGCGCTAACAAGCTAGGAGGGATCGAAACAAGGTGTCTATGGAGGCACCTTGGTGGGGTGTGCTACACACGGTCACCTACTTATGTAGCACATTTACTGGGCCTGCGACAACAGTAAGTAAATGGGCTAATTGCGGGGTTGTTGTCGATTGTGTTCGCTGCTGGGACTCCTTCCAGGGTGCTTGGTACCTCTTGCACTCAGCATATACTAATCCCGCATCAGCCCACTCGGCTACACTTTTCGGAAACAGCAGTGATTGTCCCATCTTGGACCTTTCCGCTCTCCCCTAGCTAGTATGACCCGACCGGGTGTGAACGGTCTGGCTAAGGGCCAGACCCCAGTTCGCAAGGCCGAAATTGGATACATACGGATCCTTGGGTCGGGTCTTCTGTTCTAATCGTTCAAGCAAATGTGTCTAATCGCCGTCAAATTCGTGACTAAGGAGTAACACCAAGTCATCCCAGCACGACATAAAGATCAAGTATACAAGGGCAAACGTGTTTTCGGCCTGTACGGAGTCTCTCAAAGGAGATCTGTAATGCAAGATAGTAGCTTAGAAAATTTATAGCAAACAAAACGGGAGTGGAGGCGATGTGCTTGATACAGTAATCAGTCACGTGGCCAGGCTTTCAAGTTATTCCCCCCCTCATACCATCATCTTCACACACAAAGCTGCTCAATATCTAAGGCGGTCCCAGCTGTTGTGTGACTGACTGACAGCAGGGCAGCTAGTGATGTGCTCAGGCCTTGCGCTCGTGAGCTATCCCGGCGACAAGAAAGACTCCCAGATATTCACGAGCTCTTCGATATCGAACAGCCCCAGCTCCACTCCAACCTATACAACAACTGCGTCAAGGGTATGATCTTCTCAGGCCTCCAGCAGGGCCCCATTTTTTCCCAAGGCAGGCATGGTTTTCACCATCAATCCTACTGGTGAAGGCTCCTTCAGAGGTTCCGAGAGAGAGCTCGGAATTACATCGGAATTGGGCTTAGAACAACCTTGACATCTACCAGCATTTCAGCAACCAGCTTTTTAGACACTAGCAGGTCAGTGAGTATGTATTTGACCACAAATGTGTCAGACGCAGCCCGCTACGACCACGATGGCCTCTGCCACAACGACAAGCCCCTTTCCCCCCCTCAAAGTTATGACTGCACCAGGTACGTATGCAAGTATTCCAGCCGTAACTACAACGGCCACATAGGCAAAGGCCCCAACTACAGAAGCACTACCCACGTGTAGTTGAACAGGCGCCGATTCCCCAGGAGCACATTGCGTACACAAGCCGCTTCCACATGATCATCCCCACTCCTCTGTTGGATCCAGACTTATGTTTATTGTGGCCGACAGCCGCTGACCATTTCTTGCTGTGGTAGATGTCAATTCTTTTCTGATGTTCTGAACTCAGCACAGCCAGCCTTTTCAGTCTCACCATTGCAAACTTGGGTACCAGTCATGGTGCGTCATGGCACCAAGTGCCCGACCTCGCAAGTCGCATAATTTGATGACTCTGGATATGTAGCTCTGATGATTGAAGCTAATTATAAAGCGTTGAGGGTGACGCATGCGGTCGAACTCTATTTCCATTTGCTTGCCATTTCATTTTTCCTTACCGCCAATTAATCACATTGGTTACTGTTTCAAGAGCGGCGCCCACCAACTGCACAAAAACATTCATGCCGCTTATACCTCAGTACACTTGTAATGATAACTATCATTAGGAAATATATCGTCTTACACCCAACGTGTCTGACTCTGAGTCATAACTATCTTCGTAACGTAAGTACACTGCATTGACGAGCACGTTCGCTGCTCAGCTAAGAGGTCAACAGAACGGTGGCAGTATAAATAGCCTTGTTCAGGGCTCGAAAACCACGGAGTTGTACGTAGCACACGTTTGTCGTTGCCCGTGTTGTGCAGTTACGGTAGATGTACACCCGTTGAATAACAACCTAAGAATACGACAGAACGGTCTTATATATTTGTTCAGCCTCCCTTTCACACTTTTACTTGTTAAGGTTGAAATCTTTCTGTATGGTCATGATGTTTCGAACAGAGCTAATTCTTGGTGCTGCTGTTATTATTTTCTTGCCTATGGGCTCTGTTGCCCGCTATTCCACGGCTGTTGTGGTCGGATGGCAAGGCAGCTTTGTCCCCCCATACCTCCCTCCTTGCCATCCTGGTGATGTTGTACACTTTGTTATGTACTAAGCCGTCTACCCACATTCTCCAATTTGATCATTGATAGTGCTTCTTAAGGCACCCAGGAACGCAGCATGTCAAATAGTCTACTCTTGATGAACCATGTAAACCGAAGGCCGGTGGTTATGATTCTGGGCCAGTGTATGTACTTCCTTTCGGTTCTCATTATGTGCTTGGTCCTGAAGTCCCATTTAGGTCTCAAGTTGCAGGCCACTGGATGGTTCACTCTGGGCTCCTACACATGCCTTTCAATATCACCAATGAAACACAGCCTCTTTATTTCTACTCCAGTGCAGATGACAACTGCACAAACGGTATTGACTCTTACTGGCAATTCCCCAACCTGGTTAGATCCTTACCACATGATAGGCCTGGTATTCGCCATCGGGCTGGAAAGTGACCACGAGTACGAAAATTTTCGGAGCAAAGCTCGCAATTACCACAAGACAGTCGCAAGTTCGACCGTAACCTCGACACCTGCTAGCAATACGGCCACCGATTTGTCACCAAGGATGCTACCAGATCCTGATTGCGCCTGCCAAGGCGCAGCCACTACCGTGATAAGCCTGACCATGGTCACTACTGTGGCTATAACGGCCACCCCCGCACTGACCACAGACATGAGCAGCACCCCAACCACGACTAAAACTGTAAGGTGTTGGTTTCATTGTTGAATAGTGGAAGGAGGAACTTGGTTTCTATGTACGCGATACAAGGTACACGGCGTCACCTCCTAGATCCCTTGCTTGAGAAAAAAAATTCAGCTCAATAAAATTATATTTACAAGTTATGCCTGAGTCAGGACTCAAGAAACCCATGGCACAGCATGTTTAATGAATAGCTGTTAATATTAGTAGAACATTGAGTGCTGATTGCTGAGAATGCTGAGACTGCTAGACTCATACTGATTAGATTGGACACACATGCCAAGCAAGGGAACGAGCGGCATTGATAATTTGATATTGACTCTTTGACGGAACAGATTCTTGCCGAGGATCGTAAAAATAGAACAGCGGAGGTTACGTTACTTTGTGATGTGCGTAAAATGGTCATTAAAACGTGAAAGGTGGATGTGGATGGCTACAGAGGTGATAATAAAACAAGGGCTAGTAAATACTCAAGAGAGTTCGGAACGCAGGCAGAAAATTCACGGGCGTCGAACCAAGGACCGATGAGAGACGAAGAAAGAAATGACGTAGCAATAGCGATAAAGGTAGTACCAGGGGGTACAGGGTATATGCACGAGTCGCCGTCGCGATGGTGACTCGCAAAGAAACAAGCCTTCCTAGTAACTAGGAAAGCACAAGGGAGCGCCTATGCCGCAGCAGAGTGCTATGACGACACATGGAGGACCCATCCATCGGAGCCATACGCCGCGCTGTCCTTCGCCAGGCCCGCAAAGCGGGTCTTGCCCATGAGGAAGTCAACCCGCTTCATCCCGCCGCGCTTCTCCTCGTCATGCGCACGAGAGCTGCGCAGCCTGCGGTACCGCGCCTCGTATGCACGCGTTGCCTGCTGCCGTGACTTCGGCGGGAGCCTATTGTAATCATCTGGATAGATGTTCTTGCGAAGCGCGGTGTAGACCCCGTCGAGGACGTCCCCGAGGGTGACATATGCACCATTTGCGCGTGCGGGGATGTGCAGCGTCCATGGGAAGTACGGGGACGAGATGCGCACCGTGGGGAGGGGCTGTGTGAATGCAGACTGGGATAGCGTGGTTGAGGAGAGGCCGAGGTGGGACGGGTGGTCGAGGAGGTTAAATACGAGGGAGCGCGAGTGCTGCTCAAGCATTGGATGCGCCCGGATGTGTGGGGGATATTTGCGCGACTTGTGCTGGGAAGGGGAGTTGTACACGTCTGGATAAACCGGCCTGTATGGTGACGGACCAGGTAGACCATGCATAATGGGAGGCGGGGTCAGAGGTGCAGCCGAGGACGCTGGTGAGAGAGGTGAATAGGTGAGAGGGGGTGGTGAAAGCGCGTGGACGATCTTAGTTTTTGCAAAGTGTACGTGTTTTCCAGGCATTGTAAGAGTGTAAAATGAAGATAGGAGGGAGAGACAAGGGGGCGTATTTATATGTTGGACGCGGCCTTGGATCTGGGCGGGACAAACATCGCCTTTGGATGCACAAAAATAACTTGGCTCGGCAGGCGCTTGGTGGCGCTTAACAGCAAATGTTGGCCTTGTCGGACATGGAACAGACACGGAAATGTTCATGGATCATTATCCATAGGCTGTAAAGCGACTGGCCAATAGCCATCGTCCAAAGTTCCTAGAAATCAAGATGATCAGGCAAAATGTCAACGGAAAGTTCACGGAACTCGACTTCTTTCTCCTCACCAAACAAAGATTGCCCTCATTCCCAGGCAGTGCGGTGCTCTGCACCGACTCCGATAAGGTTGGGTGGGGCAGTGAAAGTTTGGAGATACCTTGTTTACACAGATGGATACCATCAGCGTTTGGCCAAATTTACCCTCCTCGTCGCGATTCTAAGCTTGAGGCGACGACGACGACGACGAAGGACCTTCAAAATCTTGGACAACTTGCGGAGCATGCCGAACGATCCTGCGGCCGACAATTCCGGCATATCGGCATTCTCAAACCGATCCTGCATTTCCAAATCGACTCTCCATAACCTCGTGCATTCTCGTCGACTGCATGACCATCTCTGACTCGTACGCAAGGGTTGGTTGTCAAGGATGAACAAAAATCACCGAGTCCTAAGTCAGTGCTGATTTTTTCTCAATTTTGCACCTGCACGGAAAAGGGCCGCACAATGACCAAGCGCTCATTCTTGGCCTCCAACACCTAGGCCAAAGCACCTGGAATTTCACAGTGTCCGTCGCAGTCCCATGTTAGCCCAGGCAGACGTAGTAGAGCACATCTCCCTTTGGGGCCTCCCCAACAGGGGCTCAGAGCCTCCAAGCCGCAATATTCTACATATAGTAAGCACGACCCTCAGCAATGGCTGCATTTCAGTTATAGTAGCACCACCACAATTTTTGGGGATCGTTTAACGCTTCCTATTACAGACATATACCCGTGGTTCGTGCATGACAAACTTATCACTTCATGATGGATCGAACTGACCAAGACGGTCCTCACTCCTGGCGATCAGTTAGTGCTGTTAACTTCTGATCCATGAGTATTCATACTGACCAACATCGGAGGCATTCGGGTGATCACACATGATTGCGTGCGATTTATGCGAGGTTTGTTTCATTTGGCGGGTATTTCCTCTTTGTTGCCTTTTCAAAGCCGTTCTACTCATGAACCTGCTGTTAATAGTAACCATTGAACGTGCGCACTGCCATACGCGGGGTGCGCTGCATTTTTCGCCTACAAAGAGTGCCCAAATACGAAAAGAAGGCCAGGTTGCCAACTAGTTTCGGATGCTAGTCAAGGTTACAACGAACAAGCCGCTCTTCCCGGGCTCAAAAATAATCCAAATACAAGGGTCGCATGCAGTGTGCTAGTACAACACAAGTGGTGGACATAACGAGCCCGCCATTCGCGTATCCTAAGCTGCTGTTAACGTTGTTGACGGGTACCCCTTACCTATTTGGCCATGCACCGCCCTTGATTCATCCCGCCGCGCCAGTGGCGCCGCCTCCATCACATTTTTACCTCCTCAAAAAGTAAACGGTACACTCGCTGGGCTCCCCGTTGCCTTTTTCGGTATCCAAAAGAGTAATTACCTCGTTCCTTGTGATTTGTGGCTCTTGTCTCTGCTCCCCTAGGCTGGTATGACTGCGCTATGATCTTCTTTTGCAATTTATCAACGCCACTTATCCATCTCGCCTTCAGATATGATGCCACATATTGGGCATATGTGGGCACGCTATATTTGGGCTACATGAGGAGGGGCACGTGCGCGTTTCATTCTCTTTTACAGCATTGGAACTTGGATGGTCCAAGCTCGTATTGGTGGTTCTAACCATGCCCGAGTTTGCTACACTCTCGCCCCACGTTTGCTTCCAACCTCTCGTTGTGGTTGGCGGCGCAAAAAGGTAGAATGGGCCCTCGACCATGGCGACCGAAGCTGCCAAGACGTTTCTTCCGATGCACAGTCAGTTCGATCCAGGGGACATCGTGCCTCCGTTTAGGTTGAACCCAGCTCTACACAGAAGCCGGGTCGCACTGAGTTGTGTGGCAGAAAGGGGAGGCAAAGTACCCCCGTCTTGTTCTCAAACATTCCAGCGGGCAATCCGGCGTTCTTTGTCCTCTATGTTGGATCCAACGCACCATACTCGGCCGCACCGTGTACAATTCAGTCGCTCTTGGGACATTGAATTGCTTGTGTACGGGACTCCACTTCATATCCCCGTTTGCGTTGCTTGCCCTCCTACCGAGGCTCGCCATCAGAGGGACAACGAGCTCCACTATCCGCGGTCACGGATGCATTTATACTGGCGGTGTACATTGCAAACCGCTCTCTTCACATTGCTCTGCACAGTCGCACTACACTGACACTGAGGCGCGGACCAAGGGGTATCAGGTGTCAAAATAGCGGTGTGACGGTCAAAGGGGTTCACGCCGCTTCCTTGGCTGAGGGACGTGGCAGCTCTGCCAATCACAAATCAGAGTCTGGGCATCATCCATCAGGTTTATATTTGTAAACCAGGAAGCTTCGCAGAGGTGCCTATCAAGATTGCTAGAGCCGATGGCCGACTTATCGACCGGCTGTGCCTCCTTGGGAATTGAATTGTTGAATTCATAACCGGGGCGCTTAAAACCTGGCGCTTGAGGACCTCAAACGCCGGAGATTGCAAAATGCTGAATAACACTGGAGGCTGCGTTGCGCAGTTGCGCTCTCCATTTTTCCGAGTTTTCCGGGTTGTTCCCAAAACACGTTTCTTAGCTATCGCAGCGGTCGCGAACTCACGAGGCTACAGTAGGCCGCGTCCGGGAATAACAGGGTTGACAGTGGACAGTGCTAGGCGATCAGTTTGATTGGCAGGCGGCTGTAAAAAAGCGGTGCCCTGGCTGTTCCGCCGCATGATAGCTTTCGATGTCCCACGCGAGCAACATATTTTCGGCCAAGGAGCTAGCAAACTAGACTGCATTGATCGTATTACGCAAGCACTGGCGCCTGTTGGTGTGTATCCTTTGTTTACTGTTTGGGTACGAAGGGTACTCCTCGAATTGGCGCAGGCTTAAAAGTTGTTTTAGGGTTGCGCACCTTTCTCCAACACCCTTTGTTTCGGTCGGAAACACGAATGTTATATGCAACATTCTCCTTGATACTATCTTGAAACAACACTGTAGCGGATTTACTGCGCGTTGACAAGGTGCATGTCGAAATGACTGGTATCTCTCAGGAACAGCTTTTTTATCTTGGTTCCCGAGCGACCTGCAAATCATTCTTCCTTGTTCCTTTTCGTGTGGACAGGAATGCCCGACTTTTCGATTCCACGTCAAACCCGAACATCCGTTCGCTCCAGCTACTATATTTGGTCTGCTTTGTGGCAATGCAGGCGTACTCGGAGCCGCCCCTTTAAAAAATATCGCAGGAGTTTCGTATATATAGAGGAGGTTCACATCGGTATGTCTCCCATTCCTCTATCCCCTCTCCATCCTTTCTTTATTCATTTTGACCCAGAGAGGGTCTTACGCCTAATTTAACTTCACGGCCCCACATCTGTTTATGACAGCAGACAAGAAAAAAGTCCACTTTTCACGAACCAAACTTCTCTATTCGCCACCTACACCAGCCATGTCTTTTTCTTCTCTCTCACCTGCATCGTCTTACATTCCTCTTACCCCGCCGGTCGTTGCGCCTGGGCTTCCAGGGCCAACACCGTACGGCCGGGGATATATCCCGAAACCCCACCACCCCTCGCCGTCTTCGTCCCGCAAGGCATATCCCTCACCCCTTCGCGCACACCCGTACCTCGAGACATCATCACACATGGCGATCGACATGCTCACCCACCCCTCCCTCCTCCCACTCTCGTCCCAGACCCTCGCTGAATCCGCATTCACACGGCCCCTGCGCGCAGTGTTCGTCATATCCCCCCAAATCCCATGGACGATCACCATCCCTGCGCGTGCAAACGGCGCGTACGTCACCCTCGGCGACGTCCTCGACGCGCTGTACCACACGCTGCGCAAGAATGTGACGCCGGGCGAGTTTGAGGCGCTGCGGACACCAGGGGCACGGCAGCGCGCGACGAGGGCTTATGAGGCGCGGTACCGCCGACTGCGCAGCTCCCGTGCGTATGAGGAGGAGAAGCGCGGGGGGATGAAGAGGCTCGATTTTTTGATGGGGATGACGCGGATTATGGGGTTCAGGCCGAGTGGGTCTGGATCTAGCGACTCCTGGGTTATTGAGTTCTCGTGAGCTCGTTGCTTTTTGGGAGGCCTTTTTGCGGCCTTCAACTCGGATTTTTTTCTCCCGCTCAAGATGGGTTGGGTCTACGTGGATTTTTTATTGCTGCCTACGCATGACACGGACATTTCGTATAATTTCGCTTCTAATACTGACAACGAAATATCATGACATCAGGACATTCGTTATACTACTCATTTGTACCTACTCTCCCTTCCACATCGCCAAGCCAGGCCAATGCTCACTGTCTACTTATTTTATCTGCCTTGTTTTTTTTTGGTGTTTGTCTGATGTAATCAGATTATGGGCTGAAGGCACCATCAGCTTAGTCGCTCGCACTTCAAGATGTTGAATATCGAATGCATGAACATGTCTTAATCGCTTCGACGGCATTTCTTGTCCTCCATGTCAGTGACACGCCAGGTGGTAACTTCAGTCCTTGCTAAAATGATTGCACGCGCTCACATTAACGTCTAGTCCTGGTTTGACTGCCAGGGGAGTTTAAAGCAAACAAGAACGCAACATGTTCCTTCCACCTGATTCCTCAGCCTTGAATTGGCCCACCTTCCTCTGCACAAGGCCTCATCTTTCAAGATGCGCGTCCTGCTTCCTGTCCTTATAGCTTTCACCCTTTCCGCATCACCTATCCTCGCCAGGACACTCCCAGGTTCTGATCTCCCTGTTAGACGCGCCCCGACCTCTGTTTGCCGCCAGGTGCGCGACACAAATGCTGCACGATTCGCTCGAGGACTAGGACCGCTCCCGCCGACGCGCAGAGACTCTCGTGCGTCTTCTATACCCCTTTAACAAAACCCCCTTTAGCTGATGAAGTCCATCACCCCATTTCAGGCACTGCTCGTCGCTCAGATACCTCTACACTCCCCGAAGTCATCACGACGATCAAGAGACGCGCCGTGCTCAAGGTTATTCCGCTCGATGGGGGGTTATCGCCGGGGTATATCACAAGCGTTGGTAACCTGCCAGGGGCACTTCTTGGTATCAGTGGGGATATCGCTGCTCCATTTATTGTTGCTTTTGAGATGGTATCGGGAGCGACGCATGCGTCGAATGTCCGTCTTGTGCTCGAGGCTTCGCTTCCGTTTACGGTGCTGGGCTGATTGGTCTACCGCAGAATCCACCTCATGAAGGGTTCTCCCTTCTGGCTATTGCAGAGAATGATGGCGATATAACCCCAGGCAGTCCTGCGTATGTATTCTAAGCACCCGTCTCTTTCAGTTTGCTACAGCTTTCATTGTCAACTCTCGCTTTCTGCAGGTTTGGACAGCACCGATATGACGGAACGTATGTGGGGTTGTATCCGTGAGGGGAAACCATGCTAATATATGTTCTTATCCTCTCAGGGCAGGCTGTTCCGGGTTTCATCACGAACAGTTACGCCAACCTTGTGAACTGGCTTCGGGATACATTGTATGTGAGTGTCTTATAGCTATTCTGCGGGTTTCTCACCCCTTGAATTAACTCCCCTATGGAACGCCGACCTCACGAGTGGGCAAGTGACTGCCGACTGGCCTAATCATAATGGTGGTGAGTTCTCAAAATCCTTCAAGAGACACGTCATGAACGAAAATTTTGAATATCCTAGATGTGGAGAAACTGGCATTCCTGATTGACATGCAGGCAAACGTAAATAAATGTTACTGCCGATGCTACTGTCTTTTTGCAGTCGCATGCGCAAAACACTTTCGTTACAGCCGTACGTTGTGCCTTCGTATACTCAAAACTGCGACTTTGTGTTGACTCATATTTATAGAATATCATTATGAATATATTATGAGTCTCCGGTATATTTATACGGGGACGGGCTAATTGCTCTTTGTTAAATGATGGACATACTTAGTACAGTACGAATTAGCCGATAATCTATACCATGAAATTGATGGACCATCGTGGAGCACGCTGACAATGCTTGTATGGAAGGCCGAGCAGATGCACAGAACTCCTGGTGCCTTTCCAATGGGCAACGGATCGCCAATAGGCTGGGTGGCGTTAAACCACAAAAACTAGGGGGTAATGCACTCCTTAGCGCGTGAGCTGAGGCTCAGATCTCGTTATCCCACAACGGCTACGCCAGGACGCCGCAATGTGTAGATATCATCCTTAAAATCTCCCTCGCCGAGATACCTCAGGTGAACGGTTTCTAGAGGTGCTTTGACTCATATCCATGCGGAAGTGGATGAAGCTTGACCAGGCTAGGCAGGGGTTCACTCTGGGAACGCCGAGTGCGCTATCTCCCGTTGAACTTGATTATGACTTTTCGCAGGGATGGGTGTGGGTGCAGCCGTGCCTGCGCTTATATCTTGCAGAGTGGTGGGTCGAAGGATAATTGTGCTGACATTCACGAAGTAGCGGAGGTGGAGATGGGCAGAAGGATCTTCGTGGACGCACTGAATGCGGTAGTGGAGGAGTATGATCTTTGAGAGGAAGTCGTGCCGGAGGCAAACTCCTCAGTAGGCACACATGCCATAGCATAGCCAAAAGCGCTTAATTACAAACAAAGCGCGTTCGCGTCGTGCACGTACCACCAAGGAGCTGAATTGGTTGGTTTCCGGCGATGATCCCAACCACATCTTCACGATCGAGATTGCGAATACCAAGACTGTCAGCGCCCTAAAGAAAGCCATCCAGAACGAAAAGAAGCATAGTATGTTCCGACATGTCGACGCCGACTCTCTCTCGCTCTCTGGAAGGTTGAATCCTTTCTTGTCGATGGAAATCTCAATAGAGAACCTCAGCAAGGCCAAGATTGTTCACGAACGATCATTATGGATATTGGGTGAGTTGTCGGAAGTTTTCCCGGAGTCTCCTGTTCGAAAGCACCTGCACATCGTCGTAGAGTGTCCACCTTCTGGTAAGTGCTACATACCTGCTGCGCTCATGGATCTGCCTGACTTCTGTTAAAATCCAGCCATCCTCTCTCCTTCAATTGTTCTGTTACGTGCAAGGCGAGCATTATAAACACGCCTTCGAAGTCAAAATCGGAGAGGAAGAGCCTGTCGCTGCCCTTAAGAAAGCAATCAAGGAAGAGAAGAGACCCGACTTTGATCATCCCCCCGCTGACTCCCTTGCCCTATAGAATGTTTCCGTTCCCTTCGACCGAAGCCTCAAAGAGAATATTGACAAGTTAAACCTCACCAATGATGACGGGCTACCTCAGGTTGCCATTCCCCACCCGAACGACGAGCTCATTCAATCGCCACTGCCCGTTCGCAACTTGTCAGAAAATTTCTCGGAGCTCCCTAT
>JASFDG010000350.1:2300-23513 GCA_036937095.1 Phaeolepiota aurea
CCGCATCAACGTATATTTCAAATTCGTCACGGGACGTATTGGATACGTCCCGGATACCGTCGCATACTTCTCAGTGTTCGCTTTACGCACGCACTGGGAAGTGAGTACATTATATTATATTATATTATGCTACCTAGCTAATGTCATGCAGTACGCTACTTTTCTTATAGTTCCAATATCCCCCGGTTATCCCTGCGCAAGACAAGTCTGTGCCATCGTGGTTTCCAGGGGCAGGGTTTAAACGCAAGGCACGGGAATGGCGAAAATTGGCAAGAAATATGGTTAATATTCCATTTACCGTTGCTAAATCAAACATGATGACTTCTTTGGGCGTCTCATTATTGCAGTTGCTTACCAGTTACCTCAGGAACAAGGGATCCCAAAGCCCTCTTTCACGTCGGTGACACTGCAGGATAAAGAAAAATCCCCAGATCTCGTACACTTCGAACAAAATGTCAAATCCGTTGCTGCAACAATATACCAAGGTACGAGCACATACTCCAGACCGCTGAAGGCATCATTCAACGCTAAATTGTGCAGCTGGATCTGACACTTTGCGACACACTTTTGATGGCAAGCAGTCAATGCCGTTATAAGTCTTCTAGACCGTATCAACACTGACCGCTGCCATTCTTGGTTTCCTAAAATATCCTGATGTTCTACGCAAAGCCCAAGAGGAAGTCGATGCTACTATCTTGCCGGGTCACGTCCCTGACTTCAATGATGAGACTCTCTCCTTACATCACAACAGTCATACACGAAGCACTGAGATGGAAGTGATGGCACCAATTGGTGAGTGACAGATCATGCCAGCAGCGTGACTAGCTTCAACATTGAAAGCTGTTCCGCACTGCGTAAATGTCAATGATGTATATTGCAGGTACTGAATCCCAAAAGGTATGTCGTTCTCCCCAACGTCTGGTAAAAACCACGCTATGTATACCTGTCGTCACTGTTCTCATGGGACCCTTCAGGGCGATGCTACGAGACGAGGCTCTATTCTCAGACCCATTGACATTTAACTTAGACCACTTCATCGGAAATGGCCCAGCGCATTAAACCGGGTGAACGCGAGCTGGGTGGTTTGGGTGAAGGTCGTTCGTTCCCTGACTGGCCTTCACATCATCCAGTGCTGGCGTCCTGGCTTTATAGGAGCTGCCCTGGCAAATACATGGCGACATCGACCATAATGATAGCGCTCGCTTCGATTGTGGTGGCCTTTGATAACAAGAAGCCATTAGATGTGAATGGCGTTGAGATCAAGCCAGCGCATGAATAGTCATCAGCTTCGTTATCGACGAATGCCGCGATCATTGACTCGGAATCGAATGAAGTTGGGTGCAGATTCCCACCTCCTTTGAAGACGCGTTTTGTCCCTCGGTCTCTAGAGGTTGTACTAGTAGCATCAATATACGCAACCCTTCATGATGGCTGAAGTGTAGTACAAATGACATTCAGCATGCGGTGTGCCATGGCTCCGGCTGCAGGAGGACTCGGATAGGACAATAGCTCGGAAATGTCATAAATTATGAACGCCCAAGTATAATTATTTACCCTGCGATGTAATCAGATCCTCTCCGCGGTCTCTCGAGACGCGCAGAAGTATATGATGAAAACCACAGTGGGTTTAGATTGGCAGGAATTGGTTCAAGAGATTTTTCACTATTACAGGTTTTTGTCATTTTTACATATCACTGGTGCTACAGAGGTAAACACAACTGTCTTATGCTATGGCAAAGACAGGGACTCGAAGGAAGGGTGCCTGTCCGCCAGTGTCGCTGGAATACTCAGTACCCAGTACTCAGGCGTTGTCAAGATAGAAGAATACTGCTCCCAGAAACGTAGCAGTTCTGAGGGAATTCTGCACCTTGTCATGATGTCCCAACCAGAGGTTTGGAAAAGCAGAGTATGAATAGAGAAACGATCAGGTATTATTATACAGGGGGGCAGACGACCAATTAAGCACTTTTTTGTTGTATATGGGGTCCGAGCCCTGCTCCCCCTCCTTATTCTCGGGTATGACAATACAAACACGAACTCTACTGCATGCGACCCAACACTCGTGGCTGCGATACATCTGCCATGTTGATGAAAATGTCGTCCGCAGGGTGACGATAAAGCGGCGCGCGGAGCCTCTTCTGGTCCAGGTGGTGGCCGATGAAGCCGATGCTGCGGCCCAACACGAAAAGCCCGTTCAGTGTGCCGATCTTGATATACTCATCTGCTTCCTCGGGAGTGAATGCGCCACTATCCCTCAGAAGATCGACGAAGCAGACGGCAATGCATCCATCGACGTTCAGAATGAGCTAAGGGACAGTGTGGGTGACTGGATATTGAGGTGATATAAGAAATGCTTACCGTATCCTTCTTGGATGTTGTTACTTTCTCAACAGCAAGCGCATAGTCAAGAAGACTGTGGCTGGGGAAGTTCTTGCGAACATATTCCTTCACCAACTCAACTCGCAGATCGGGGTTGTTGACACTCTTGATCTTGTGTCCAATACCAGAGACTAGATGATCGAAAGTTGTTAGATGAAAAGCGGCTGTGATATTTGGAGGCGAAAAACTGACTGAGTTTGTTGGCTTTCCTTGAGTTGTCGACAAACTCTCGTGGTGTGAGTCCTGTGTCTCTCGCAAGAGAGAACATTGCAGCGGCCTCATCCAAGGCTCCTCCAAAGCGACTTCCAATGGTCAATAGACCGGATGCAAGCGACGAAATCAAATCTTTGCCTGCACGAGATGCGACAATTGTGTTCATGGCACCTGACACAGCTGGGCCGTGGTCAGCGGTCAGCATCAGCACCATCTCGATGAACTTGGTAGCCCATGGAGGAAGACCTATGGAGCCGAATTAGCGCCATGTGTACGATAAATAGAGTGCCGAGAATACTCACGTCTCTTGAACCACAACAGACTCACAACACCACCAAGTCCGATATCCTCCTTGAACACGTCAGAAATGCGCATACCAGCGTAAAGGAGCTCCTGTCCACGTTCATCGGAGATCGTTGAAATGAATGCAGCTGGTTTACGGATAAGGCCAAGCTCCTGTTTACGAAGTGGATTAGCACTCGTGCTCCAGAAATGAGCGGGGGAAGGAAGGAGATGAACTGACCTGAGCCCATTTGTAATCCATGGGGATGACAGGGGGTTCGATTTCTGTCTTAGGTACGATGGTCCCGTCCCTTACGAGACGTTGATAGACTTCCGAGATGACTTGAGGAAGTTCCTCAAAGGTAGCGGGAACTACGAAGCCTGCGTTGCGCATGGCGGCGTTCTTGGCGTCGGCCGTCTCCATCTCACCCTCTGCCATACTTCCAGCGTGGCCGAACTGCACCTCAGTAGTGAACATCTTCGCGCAGGTACCGATCGCCCATGCGACGATGGGCTTCTTGATCAAACCAGATTTCACAGCGTTGATGACACGGTACTCCTCGATACCTCCGACCTCCCCAAGGAGAACGAGCATCTTGCAAGCAGGGTCGGCCTCATATCGAAGGAGATGGTCAATGAAGGTTGTTCCGGGATAGCGATCACCGCCGATGGCGATACCCTCATAGGTACCGTTGGTGACAAGGGAAAGGATGTTATTCAGTTCGTTTGACATGCCACCGGATTTCGAAACATAGCCGACCGACCCAGCGCGGTACAGCTTGGATGCGATGATGTTATCCATCATGCTAGATACGAATCCGTGTTAGGTTCTTCGTCATTGAACAGGAGAAAGTGAAAGCTCACCCTCCCGAGTTTCCGATTCTGAAGCAGCCAGGCTTGATTCCACCAACGGTTGCTGGGCCAATGATCAAAACCTTCTTCTCTGCCGCCTTCCATAGGATCTCGCGGGCGTGTCTCTCAGGCACACCTTCAGCGATCAATGCGATGCACTTGAGTTGCGGGAATTCCAGGCACTCGAGAGTGCTAGCATACACGCTACGGGAACTGGCGAAGTTGACCACAACATCTACGTCATGATGCTTCGACACAGCTTCCTGGACGCTGGTGTACACAGGGAGAAGGGTCTCTTTCGTCCCCCAGTAGAACTTCTGAATATGATGTCCACCGAAAGGATAGATCATGGCAGCAACGCTGGGGGTAGCGCGACCACAGGAGTAGTCAAAGTCGAGCATGCCTTGAATAGCACGCGGCTGCAGACCATAGACGAACGAGCGAGTAGTCTCATCGAAAGGGCGGTATGCAGGACGGGTAGATGGTCCGTCTTGTGTGGTGAAGTGGACGATGTGATCTCCAGGTTGTGTGCGTTCACCGTCAGCGTGGATTGCACCGACGGAATCGTCTTCCCGGGGAGTCTCTACTTGAACCTGAGCGGGGGGCGTGCCGGGTTGCACGCTCCTGAGACCATCTTGGGCAGCTTTTGAAGTCTTTGATTTAGAGATGTCGATCCCAAGGGCGAGAGGCACGATTTCTGTGATGTGAGTGTCGGGACCGAACACGCGGATGGGGACGCCGAGACTTTCTCCCAGAAGGCGCATAGCTTTAAGACCTTCCTGGTAGTTGGGACCCCCACGGCGAACAAAGATCTTCACGGAGTGGGCAATGAGCTGATTTTTATACTCCTTCAGAGCGCGGATGATCCCCTTGAATGTGGCAGCAACGTTGGTAAAGTTGGCGATACCACCACCAATGATGAGGATCTTTCCTTGAGGATGGGGCTTGCCTCGGGTGATCAGATCAACTGATTTGAAGGCGTTAGCGTAAATTGGTTTACCTCAAATATGACTTACCAATCGTTTTAGCGTATTCGTATGTTTGTCCTTCCGTAGGTGCGCCACTGTATTCGCCATAGTTGGCCAACTCGTGGGCGAACCCATGAGCAGCGATTGCGTCAGAATATACGACACTGGCACCTCCACCAGCAACCATTGTCCATACGCGCCCCTCGGCATTGAGAACCGTGAGTTTCAGAGATGCACCGGTTGAGGCGTCGAGCTTCTGAATATATGCCTCTTCCTTGGTCAAGTCGCGTCCAAAGGGAGCGGGCCACACCTTCCAACGACATAGGATTAGTATGTGAAATTGATTCAGGGGCAGGAGCACTGACCATTGGGGGACCTCGATCGGCGGATACTTTTCCACTCTTGGCGGATTGTGTCTTTTCGACCTCAGTGCGTTCGTACACTGAGAGGTCGCGAGCGATAGCCCATTTGGGTCCACATATGCTCTCAGCTGTTTGATCGAGCTTGGCGGCCATATCTAGGTAGCAAACTTGGGGTTCGCCGCCTTTCTCAGCATCCAAAACAACGAGGGGGTTGATCTCGAGGTACGCAAAGTGCAGATCGACGTATACACTGTAAAGTCGAATAAGGAAGTCAACCAAGGTATCCTTCTTCTCCTTGGGTACGTGAGTGAGGAGCGTTGACGCGATGACATCGCGGGTAGGGAAGGGTTTGGTGACAGGGAGTTGAAGGCGCAGTGCTTTGGCATCAACATCGCCGATGTCAACGCCGCCCTCGTGCGTGAAGAGTATCGTATCTCCCTCGCGTCCTGAAGTGATGCAAACATAATATTCGGTGTGCGACGGGTGAGGGAGGAAAGGTTCGACGATGAAGTTGTTCAGGGTTCCCGTGATGGATTCAACCTTGAGATAAGATATGATCAGCACGTGCACAAAATATTTACGTGAAAGTGCAACAACTCAGCGCATCGGCTGCCTGCAGGAAATAACGAGGCTGAAGATGGGTAGATAGCAGATGCGTGATGGATAGATATGAGTGAAGAAAAAGACACAACAGTGTCGAAGGTAGAATTCAAGAGGATCGCATAAATGACAGACCTTTTGAGGCTTTCCTGCCCGGTCGGTAATCCAAGGCTTAGCTTCCTCCCAGGTCTTATTCAAGGCGAGAAGGCCAGCTTTTCCACGACGCTTGATCAGCTGATCAGGCTTTGCGACAAGCTTGGTGTTGAATACCCATCCTGGTAGCTTGGTATCAGGCGTAATGGCACCAGTAGCAGCATCCCATGAGATCTGCGCGACCTTCACTGCGGGATACACAAAGTTTGTTTTGACCGTCGCGTGAGGCGCGACGGGTGGTGCACGCTCAAGCCAATAAGCGAGGAGAAGCTTAGCGTCGTATTCGCGAATAGCTATGATCAGATGTCAGAAGCAAAAAACATTGGAAAATACGGAGAACATAAGCACACCTTTGGACGACATGATAGACGGATGAGAGAAAGGAAGGAGGCGAGCTGCTTTTTGTAGGCCGACTTTCTTTTATTTTTTTAAAATCAGAATGAGCACACCCCATTTATCCGATCATCACTGCAAAATGGCCCCCCAAAGTTCCCACGTCGCCTAATCTAATCCATCAAATTTAAATCCTTTTGGTAAGAACGGCCAATCGTTAATCAGGTTTCATTGAAATCAGGTACTACGAAAAGCTGAAAGGAGCAGCCTCAACCTCAGGATGCTCTGCTAAGCTGTAATTTTTTTGAGAGGCCCATCGATTTCCGAAGCGATGCCATAGGACTGCTGTGAACCGTTAGATCTCAATGAGTGCCCGCAATCGTAGGTATAGGAAAAAGGTAGAATCCGCTAGTAAGAACGCCTACTCGGAGAAAATGACATTCATGGAGAGAAGCTCCAACCTAACATATCGGAGGGACACATACAAGGAAGAAACGATTGTACTCCGGGTGAACCGGCGGCTGAAATCCGTTGGCTGATAAAGATAGCATTTGGTGCTGTCAATCTGTATTGAGCGCGTATGCCGCCAACCATAAATAGTGCTGTAGTTGATCGCTAAAGTGGTAAGCGCAGACACGGCCGCACTCCGCAAACCTCCTTGCTGTAACGCATGGTATTCGTGATTTATGAGGCAGACCGTCGTTGGCACCCCAAGAAAGATCGAGCACCAGTTTAGAGCCGGGTAAAAAGAAAAAGATATCCCTGAGATTTCGTCATTCGTGCAGCTCCCGTGGGATTACAGCTTCAACAGGTGTGATAAATCTGGGCTCACATCACGGTGATCGTAGGCGCACCCACGAAGGACATGATCTACAAAGGACCCGATCGAAAAGCAGTAGTTGACTGCAAAATGAACAGCAGTTCATGACCGAGGTTCTTCGAATGCACCTATATAACGACTTAACAGCTATTGGTGGGTGCTGTTGTCGATGGAATGAAGCCCCACCGCGGTGCTAGGGTAGGTGACTGAACTCGCGATATCGAGGTTTCTTGACCGCGACATACACCATGACAACTGATTTTGCCCTTTACTGCGAATGGAGATCATTATGGGCTTTGCGCATGCACAACGGCGTGTGAAGGCCCTGGGTGTCGTATGTGGCAAGCAACTGATATTTCGGAACCAACCGTTGCGAGGCAGGCAAACTGCAATCCATTACCCATCATACTGCACATAGACCGTCTGCCCTACCCTATAACAATCTACAAACAATGGGCGTTAGCTTGAGTCCAAGAAAAAAAAGCAGAAAAATAGAAAGCTCAGTATGCACAAAGTTACAGTTCATAGCATCCGCCATGGGCGGATGTTCGTTGCGATTCTGATTGAAATCATCATAGCTAGGAGGGCATGGAAAAGAAAAACCATAACAGGAATACTACTTACCGATTTCCATCTCGTGTTCGATGTTGGCGCGACGAAGACGGGCGAGGCAACAGCAATCGTGAGAAATTTTGATATCGAAACATACGAATGGGTGGTCCGTGCGCAACCAACGAAACTCTACACAAGAAATTACCACAGAATCTCTATGATTAGAACAAGTGTCTGCGTGGGGCTGCTTGCATCGCAGAAATATACTCCAGACGAGGCACACCATTCACAGTCTGCAAAGAAACCAATGACCTGGCAACTGCAGCCAAACAAGCTGCTTTCAACCCCCCACACTGGCTTCGCGGATTAATCTCGAGATGGCGCAATTTCCAAAAAGGATATGAATGCCTCTTCATTTCTTCGCAAAACTAACAGGCATTTTATAAGTTATCTGTTTTAATGGGGAAAAAAAACGCACCTGTGATGGCTGGTCTAATCGGCTCCCGATGGCAGGCGTCGTGCCCTTTATGAAGCCCCAAGGTTTAATATCCAGCACCTCGAGGAAAGGCAGCCGAGTGGATAGGAGGCCGAGAAGCACCGGGCTCACATGGGCAATTTGCATCTCTAATCTTGCCAGCCTGTCTGCCGATGCAAACCGTGTCGTGATATCATCGACATCGTCCAACGTCAGCTGCACGTCTCGCAGAGAAAGCGAAGTAAGGGATGTTTGCAAGTGCTGCAAGTCCCCCATAATTCCTCTGAAAACACATGGAGGGAATTCACTTAAGCCAAGCTCCAGGCGTCGAAGATTCGGTAGAGGGACTGTGAGGAATGACTGCTTGAACCAATCGTCGACAGGGGGTTCTCTACCATAGGCGCCAACTGCATGGAAGGAAAAGGTGAGAGACTGGAGACGCTCTACATGATTAGCGAGCACACGTGCAAGCCCTCGCGTATCAAGTTCTTGCGATGTGCAGAAGTATTGCGATAAGGAAAGCGTTGTGAGAAGAGGCAGGTGACTAAGTCCGAGAAGCAAACTTGACGGGTCTAATACCTCCGAGCACGAGATGCTTAGAGAGCGGACGGAGTGACGATGTTTGGTTATGAATGGGATGACGTGGGCATGGATTATTGCGTTTGCATCTTCAAGATCTTGAAGCTCTCCTCCGTGAGCAAGGAATAGTATGAATGTGAGAGCCTCCAAAGCAGGAAGGTATAACGAAGGTAGAATGACATCTCGCAAGGCTTGCATCGGGACATCTAGGGTTAGGGAGCGCAAAGATGCACCAAAAGCGTCCCAACTAGCTTCAATGACTGGTAAGGTGAGCTTGAACGAACGATACTCGTCTTCTTGATGACACTTGATATGAAACGAGGTAACGTTGGAGAGAGTGGAGATAACTTGGAGCAGATCACATGCCGAATCGCACAGTCCTGCGGAATCGATATTGAATAGTTGGGGTTTCCTGGGCTGGCTGATAACACTTGCTGGGAGGGCACCCAACCAGCACCGTGGATGTGGCTCGAAGAAGTGGATACATAACGGCGTCGGCCGTAGATAAAATGCGCGCACGCGTCGGGCTCGAGCTGGCTCGCTAGTATGATACTAAGAATTATAGCCATTGCCGACTCTCGAAAAGTGGACCACCGCACCGTATCAATCGACGAAACCCTTTATCATAATCCTTATTCCCAATGCGATATATGTTGATCGAACCATACCGCTCATCCATTGCTAGGTCGTAGAATAAGCGAGAGACGCTGTAGAGATTGCAAAGGTCGTGCTTTGGAATGAATTCCACGATAGAGTGCCAGATATCATAGGGAAGATTCACCATTGTCGCTGTTTGATGACCACTGTAGGCAGTGGGGCAGGCGTTTGTCAATTTGTACTAGACCCTGTCCCCAGCTTTAGAAACCTGATGTTAAATATCCCAGAAAGGATCCTCACGGGTGATGTAAACTTTCCCTTCAAGCTACTCGCGGAGGAACAGATGGGGTTCTGCGAAGCTTCACAAGTGGTGATTTGAATCCCTAGATAGCATGGCCAGGCTCCAGCCAACAATCAGTAATCGGCCCACGAAAGGCATGCTTATCACATGATGCTAAGGGTCAAAGGTAGTCGAATGGTTTATTAAAGGCACCAGAGATGACAACAAGAATGAGAAGCACCCAAAAAGGCTGGAGAAGTAATGTAGAACCTCTGGTAAGGAACAACACTCCAAATCAAGAACATCAATGGCCATAAGGCTAGAATGAGCTCCAGCTGAGGTTCAACAATTGTCTAGGACACGCGGTAGACTCCTGCGAGCAAAAGAACATCGCAAGGGGACAATAGTGCGAGTCCAGAATGAGTGAAGAACAAATTGAAAAATTTGTGGTTTATGAAGGCATCGTCAGGTCACGTGCCGACGGTTGAGTTGGTCTTATTTGGCAATGTTCTCTGTCTTCCAATCCAAGGTTTTTCTTTTCCTTAGTCATGATAAATTAGTCCTGAAAACAAGTCAACTATCTCTTGATGATATCTTTTTCAGTGTTGCTCACCATCAGACCCTCGCACAAAGATGATTTTGGGCAGGCTACCTGGCGAGTTCATATGCAGGATATTAGCACTGCTAGACCCTGCTGAGATCGCCCAAAGCCAACTGGTAAGTTGATTCTATCATTTTGCGAGGGTTGCTGCAATGGTTACTGATACCCAGCAGATTTGCATGTTTATCCGTGAGACTATACAACGACCGGCTCGCCTTTCCTAGATGATTGACCTTGAAGTGGCCGGATATATTTAAACTGTGTATAAGCCAACGACTGCAGCTGCTCAAGGATAAACAGAATTCATGGAACCACCCGTTTCGGCTCGAGGTTATAAAATCATTCCAATTAGCGGGCATAAACACCCAAGCTCTTTTTTCAGAGCACCATATGCTACGCGTGCATAAACCTCACGAGGCGATGGATACTGGACAAATATGAAGTTCGAAACTCACCAGCTTGATATCGCCGTTGGAGGACAGGCACTACTGGAAAATTGGAGGCCCTATCGGAGGCCTTGCTGTTGATCACTACCAGGATCTGGTTGTTGTCCCTCTCACATGGATTCATGCGTCTTTCCTAAAGAACCAGGCAACTGCGATTGTATATTTACTTTTACGGCAAAGGGCTGACCTGCGTTTCTTATTTGTCAACCCTCAAAATCGGCCAGACAGCTAACCTTTCACCAGCATCGCCAAGTCAGTTGCCAAGCGGCGTTTACCTGCGACTACCACGTCGCCCTCCACCTGGAAGGCTTCCTCGACAAACTTGTACTATATCAACAATGAGTTGTGCGCTATAACGATAGTGTATTGTCCTGACGAAACGCATCCAGTGGCTTTATTTAACATCCCCGTCCCAAGTTTTTGTGCTTTAACACCAGATACATTCCTACTTGGTCGATTCTCACCAAAGAAATGGCTTCGGAAACGTACCAACTTGTCACTTCCCAGAATCTATATCCGTTTACACTCACCTTGAAATCAGTCCATGCACTCCCATTTCTTGAGTATTACGGCCGCGAAGCGATGACCTTCTCGCGACATAGTCTGTATATCCCGTCTTACCCTTTCCCCGATGTACCATTCACCCTGAACCCAACAAGCGGGATAATTAAATTATCGATGACTTTTCGAAGCTTCCAACACGAGTTGTACATATCTATCTCCACATTCTACCCTCCACGTTCCACCCTCCACGAGCGATTCGTCCTGCCCCCCATTGATACGAGTTGGGTACCTAGGGACCTAAAGGCACACCGCCTCTCCTAGTGCAGCGGCGCAGGCTCACCCTACCTGCATTTGATTATAGGTTCGTAGCTGCAAACTCTGTCTGATACCAACACCTACAGAGTCTCTCGCACCATGGCGAACGTCGCGCCACAAGTTGGGCCAAGGAGCGGTGCATACGATGTTATATCCCCCAAACTAGGCTCCTCCGAGACAACGGTTCCTGCCGACTCAATCAACACCAAGGAAATTCCCTATGCCTTGCCACACCGTTTTCATTGCCCAAACGCTGCCGCACGAGCTCGGGGTTTTGTCGGATGACTTTGCTGGTGGGTATGCAAGAAAAAAGTGTAAGAATTCCAACGAAACTCTGCCTTGGGAAATGGTGTGCCACTAGGTGGTTCGCAGAGTCCCAAGACAATTGTAATCATTTACTCCCGGCGCCCACTGTGTGAGTAGTATTTAACACCACCTCAGTACCAGCTATCGAGCCTTTCGTCAGTCTCTCGTGCATAGACCGTTCTTAGTATCTTTTCTTGTAGCCATTCCGGACCTTATCTTGAAAGAACAGTTGGACAGATACTCATACCCGTACCTGTACCCTATATTTTGTCCTTAGCTCGTTGACAATATATCGTGGTCTTGTCAGCTTATGTGACCATCGCCAGTAAACCTACCTCACAACAGGCGTTCAAAATATTCCCCAAACTTCATTTTTCAAGTCCAAACACTATTCTGTCCGAATACCAGTTACATTATGCTTCCTTTTCAATACCATTTTCCCTCGTTTGATGCTTGAACGTACCCACGATCTTGTCCCCAATCTTACCTGCCTGGCGTTCCATTCCGCGCCCTATCCACGCCATATTTCTCGCAGCGCTCCACTGCATCAGCCCCCGGTGCTTCCTATGAAGCGCTGATTCTTTCTTCCTATAATCCTTGATGCCTGCAAGTGGCCCAGATTCATGCTCGTCATCCTGCCCCATGCCCTGCGCTTCTTCCTCGGAGCTAGAAGACCCCGAAGAAGCGCTCGAGTCCCCACCATGCATCTCATCGTATAGCAGGCCCTCGCTAGCTTCCTTGGACTGCTCCGCACAGTCAAGTGCCTCCATCACATCTGCCATGTTCCGGTCGTGATCAGCGAGGTAGTGGTGGTATCCGCTGAGCCCAGGCCAGAGCCGTAGAGTCATCTCCAGCGTCCCCAGCTGCTCGCCATGCTCGTCCACAGCACTCGTCCTGGCTCTTTCCATACTATGCTCCTCGTTCTTCCAGACGGGGAGGGTCACAGACAGCTCCTCCTTATCCGGTATATCTTTCAGCCACAGCGAGCAAAACGCCGGCGTCAGATCAGGGCCGACCGCGTGTTTGCGCAGCTGGATCAACAGACAGGAGGCGTACCGCTGGCTCACCGCCAATCGGATGGGCCGCCCCAGCTTCTGCTTCCAGCCCCCATCCTGGTTCGGCACCATCTTGCCCTTTCCGTAGGTCGTGCGAAACACGAGGCGGCACGTCGCAAAATCGGCAGGGAGGTCGATTGATGCCTTGACTTGTGGTTGGATTTCGAGCGTGGCGACGTCCCATCCGAGTAGGCGTAGGGGCAGTCTCGCCTGGATGCTGCGGAAGAGCAAGGAAAACTTCACTCGGCCGTACCCTATGCCACCGACCATAGGTAACGAATCGGTGAACTGGGAGCGCTGTTTGAAAACTTCTGGGAGAGGTAGGACGACGACGCCCAACAGCGGGTCGGCTTCGTGCAAGCGACTATCTCGGACAGCGATGATGACAGTAGTTTCTCGCCAATCTCTGACGAGTCGCTCTGTTCCAGCATCATACTGCGACAGTCAATATGATGGGCTTGGAGCGCAACAAGTATGACTCACGAATGGGTTGCTGCTCTTCATCTTCGTCCTCGTCTTATAGACACGCTGGTGGTTGACGATGAGGGTACAGTATGCACTCGGAAGATCATCCGCATCACTATCCTCTCCATCATCCTTAACCCCGCTCTCGCGTATTTTCTGGACCTCCAACCCACTGATCTGCTCCACTCGAATAGAAAGGATGCCGCTGGGCCATTCATCGGTCGGTTTAGATCCAACGATGATTTCATCGCCTCGCTCCTTGAGATCCTCCCTCTTTTGTTGCTCCACTTCCCCAGATTCATCCTGCTCGCCATCTGCTTTCGCCTCCCGAAGCTTTTCTTCAGCCTCCTGTTCGATGCGAGCTTCAATCACCTCCACATCCTGTCTTTTATTGGCCAGATGTTGTTCGAGGGTCGTCTTCTCAAAGTATCCACATTCCCAAACGAGGGTTCCGGGCGGATTGTCATCTTTGATAGTTTTGAATTGATCTTCGCGAGGAGATATCTTGTTTACGGTCTTTTCATCCCGCATGAGGTCCCTCAGTGGGAGCTCCACAGTGCCCAACAGGTCATCTGCGGTCAATCGGTCTGTCCGGAGAAATAAGCCAAGAACATCAGAGTTGATATAACATAACAATGCATACCAGAATCCCAAAGTTGCAGCTGCAGCGACTCTTGTGCGTTAAGTTCAGCGGGCCCCACCAACAACGCTGTTGTCTCCTCCCATACGGGGCAACCATTCTTCGGTATGATTCTAACGTACATCAGCCATTGAGAGAAAGTTTCTCAATAAGAACTCACCTAGTTGACCACAACGGCTTGCCCCACTTGCTCCAACCAATCGTAACGTATCCATCGCCATTTTTCGCCTCTTTCGATTTCAAAATCTTGCTCGAATCGCCTTGCTTAAATCCCGAAGCCCGGCTCACTGTGATGATAACCACTCCTAAAGTGTCCGTGTCCATCTTGTCTCGGCCCATCAAGATGGTCTTGAGATCGACGTTAAGACTCCGTGGGGCAACGTACTCTGCAATCGCAGCGTTAATACTGCTCTGCAACCATCCAGACAATCCAGGCACATCCATGACATTCAAAAAGTTCTTCGCAAGCGGGGTGCAATTGAGGGTGATCATAGGTTGTCCTAGGAGGGTCATGGTCATGACGGAGAAAAACGGCGGGTTTGGCGTAAGCTGGATCCTGACCCGCGCCGTGGCCAGGAAGCCTGTCATTTCCACCCATACCGGGAACATAACGCCGCCGGTGACCCAGAACTCCACCAGGACATGCGCGTTCCCGGAGCGGCCCTTGAGAGCGTTTCCAGTGACGGGTTTTGCGCGATACGCAAGAGCAAATTCCATGTTGACGAAGTCGCCCACTTCAGCCTTCATGCCATCCCTATCTTCCGCAGCAGACCCCGCATCCAGCCACCGAATGGCCAAAATGCGAATAGGCACTGAACCCTGTCCAACATCGGCTACTCGCACTGCGTGGATGAACTTCGGCAACGAGGCTTGCAGGGCGTCTTCTAACGTGTCGCAGACGGAGGTGAACAAGGCGGGATTCACAACCGGCCAAACCGATTCGAGAAGCGAGTTCAACCAGGCAGCCGATTCTGGCGCATCCTCCTGCTTCGTATAGTACTAATTATATGATTAGCTTAGCTGGGTGTTTCGAGTTCGTTGGAGGAATTTTAAAAACCTGAGATAGCTTGGGGACATCGCATCCGGCCTGCGAAGGTTCTTCCTGGACAAGTTTGAGAGACAGGGCAGCCGCCCCAACGCCAAGGCCCAGGAAACAGCAAGCTATCGGAGCAAACATGAGACTTGCCCATTGGCCTGTTCGGCCAAAGGCTTGGCGGAAACACCAGGACATTACCAACATGGCCATAGCGCCTAGGCTGGCCGCGACCGCTGCGACGGTGGCGGTCTGAATTCGGATGCGATTGTGATCCCCGCCCGTGTTTGCCCACCAACCTTGATGTGTTACGGCGAACACCACACCTTCCATATCTACATGGTGACGGTTTGAGCACTCTGCAGGGTCTCCCTTGGAAGCATCTATTTGCCGCTCCTCTGCTGTAGATGGTGGGGGCGGTATTCGTTCGAGCTCGACCGAAGTCGTATCATGGATTACGAGGGGCAGATGCGTGACTGGGTCTGTAACTTCGCGTTCGTTGCCTTCGCCTTTCTTTTGTTCTTCACGAATATTCGAATTTGACATTGAAGGAGTGAAGGTTGTCCATGGGCCTTAAGAATACAGGCCATATATAGGTGTTCCACATAGGCACATGCTTGACGTCAGGGATTAATGTACCCCACAAGTGTGGCGCTCCTTTTTGGTCTCCTTTTTCTGTTGATGCTTTGCTGAGGTTTGCCAGGGAGTTCGTTGCTGGCGGAGAGAACAACTGAATTCAGAGGCGATCTTGTTTTCTGAGAAAGGTTGGACTCTTTCGAAGTGGAGCGCGAATTGGAAGAGTCTATTTGGCTGCGTTGCTTCGAATAAATAATGGATAAAAATAGGCCCTAGCTCCGTGGACGTGTGCAATGGTACCGTTGACTCTAAATTGCTAGACGATCAAAATACCCCTGCCACGACATCAAGCATCAAATGCTTAAATACGAGTAGGCCTTTGCAACGTTTCCATCCCCCCAAATGACTTCGAACCAGCCTCACAAAACTACTCTAGAAAAGCTTCTCTGCCAGACGTGGCATTGGGACAGTCTGCATGAACACTTGATAATCTTCAATGCCGATGGGACTGGCGAGGTGCGCATCCAGTGCGATTTTCGTCAATCAACAAGCTAATTAAAGACATCACCATAGCTCCATTCCCTTGCAAATTTAACAGCTTGGATATATGCGCATACACAGTGGAAGTTTGTAGGATCCGAAGCCAGCGACGAAGTCGCCCTACACGAATCTCTTCCCCCGCAGGGTCTCTTTACAAAGAAGCCAATACCCCAAGCCATTGCTTCATGCACAATTGAGCTCACACTCACGAAACGCTGGGTAACACCACGTCACAACAGCGAATCAATGAGCACACGCATAATAAACGAGCTCATCCTGTTCGACACCGCCTTCGAGACCAAAACATACAACATCACGATTGAGCAAGGAGAATTTATCACCCAATTTGACGAGACGCGAACACCAATGCCCCAGCGGAAGAAGGCATCGAAATTTGGGCTTCGAATGACATTCGATCCATCCCCATATCCAGCTCAGGAGTGCTGGAAACCTGAGGCAGGTTCTGGCCCAGAAGCGATGAAGCAATGGGAGATGACACTGTTCTGCGCTCAGCCGCTGGTCGAAGGGAAGAAGTTTGATTGTATCATCATGTAATGAATCCGGAGTGTGAAACAGCTATGGCAACAGCACAAGGTGTGCTCGGCGACCCTCCTTCCTTAACATTCATACCAACTGTCTGGGTCTAGGGTGGAAACGCCGATCGGTTCTAGTCGATATCCTTGTTTCCCTATTCTTTGTGCAACCTGCGAAAACATGAATGTCATAACAAAACTATCGTTACCGCCTAAACATCGTCAGGCGCAGTAGACATGATGAGGAGCTCTGCCTCTTTTGATCGTGGTTTAAACGACGATTTGAAAGGCTTCGGCATGCTATTCCCCTTCATCAGAACATGAGATTTGGACTACAATCCAACTACTCACCTAACCAAACCAGAAAGATACTCATGGGTTAGCTCGATTGGATTACCTTGATCGTCAAGAGCCTTCGTGATGTCGAATACAGCAATTATCGACGCAACAGCAATCCAGACAGCGGAGAGGGCCATGTAACGTCCAGGACATATGCTGAACTTAGCTTAAACGATCAGTGCGTCATAAAAACCTAAGAAAGACGAACCGTCTCCCAAACCCGAATGCAGCATAGGCCGGATCCCTGACTGACTTGTCAATTTTGCCTTCTTTCATAAACCTGTCTGGGTTGAAAGTGAAAGGTTCAGGATACACTTTCTCGTCATGCAGCATCGCCCTTGGGGGAAAGATTCATATCGACGAGTTTTATTAACGGGAGATCTTACCAGGAATTTGCAATAACTACTGAGCCTTTAGGGATCCAGTATCCCTTGTACTCGTCATCTCTTTCCAGACAATGCGGGACACCTGGACATGGTTTAGATACGAGGCTAGACGCAGGATAGGTTGGACTTGATTACCGAACGGAGTAACGTCTCTCCATCTGAGAGTCTCTTTGACGATCGCCGAAACATAAGGCAACGAGTCTTCATCATCAAAGGTTGGGAGGCGAGATGATCCTATCACGGTATCAAATTCCTCTTGTGCCTTCTTTAGGACGTCGGGATGTTCAATAAGTCCAATGACACAAGATGCAATTGCAGCAACAGTCTAGAGACCGAGTCAGCCATTCCAAAAATAACTACCATGTGCAGGAGCCTACTGTGTCAGAGCCCGCTGAAGAAGACATCAACACCGCTATGCAAACCGTGATGTCAGTACCTACCTGCATACATCGTACCGGCTGTATTTCTGATCACTTCTTTCTGATATGGATTGTCGCCATATTTATTAAGCACGAAATCCAAGTTAATCGAGCAGAAGGACGACTTGAAGTTCTTGGATGCCTAAACCACCAATGAGACGAGGAGAAACAATATAGAATCGGAGAACCTCACAATGTTCTTCAAGGCAACATTGAACGGCACATGGTTCATTTTGAGCGTATCCTTCTTCCATTCTCTGGCCTTGCGCTTAAAGCCAGCACCAGGCATCCAGGACGGCACGTATTTCAAAGCTGGTATAACGTCAACCAAGAAAGCGCCAGGGACCGCGGCCGTAACGAGGGCTTCTGCCGCTCTTTCTACAAGCTCCACATAGGGATCATGCTGAGGTTGGACATCGATCCCATATGCAACAGAAAGGATAGTTTCGCTGGCAAGCCTAAAAATTGCACATTTTTCAGAGAAGATATTCTCTGGAAATAGTCCGAATTATAACCGCACTGTCTCAAATGGACCAGGACGTCGTCCGAGTCGTGCAAGAGGTTGCGCAGAAGGTTACGCGTAGCCTTCATCTCTTGGGGTCGGAATCGTAATGCCGCCGCCGGATGGAACGTCTGATGGAGCAGTTTGCGATGCGCGCGCCTGTCCATTATGACTCGGGGATCAAAGTATAGGCCAAACGGAGGTGAACGTACCAGTGGTCGCCTGGTCATGTGGTTCTCATCAGTAAATGATGTATAACAGACGGGGAAGGCAAACCATAAGGCATCAAACCAACGTTAGTATCCCAGCCCATGAGTTCAGTCACCATTGGCATCCTTGGCCTAGTGTGGACCAAGTTATGCTCGACATTCATGACGAAGTGTACATCCCACCCACCTACTCGAATAAATCGTCGACCTCTTCTCCAGTAGGTCCATCGCGACCTCGGGCGTGTCGAGAACGACAATAGGCGTTCCTGCAACATTCAAGTATAGAATATCCGTGTCTGCAGCACGTCCGAGTCAGACGCACACTAATGACCCGCATGAGTGAGAGCGCCACGCACTCAATTCTTTGCACCACTTGTGGTAAGTAATCCACTCGAAACTCGTCGGCATGTCGAGCAGATTGCCGATAAGCGGGAGCCGTTTAGGACCTGGCGGGTATGGGAGGGCTTTCAGAGGGTCCCTGAGCTTTTTCCTGAGGTAGAGGTAGAGGAGCAAGGAGAACGCCGCCAGGCTTGCCAATAAATCAACTTGCACCATGATTGTTGAGGGCGGACCGTGTGGTGGTTAAGTGAACGACGAACAACCACCGCCCACTTGTCATTTTATATGGTTTGTGATGACCTTTTGAGGATTTGATCGTCGGGCCCTGGCAGCAGGGTTAGGCATGTGAGGGAAAGATTCAGGCCTTACGTGCCTGGTTGGATATTGGGGACTACTAGTCATTGAAGTTTGGGTTAGACCTCAACTATGCCCTCCTAGAACTTCATAGCTAAACGACGGCAAGGCAATGAACGGGTTCAGGGTGGTACAGTGACTTATGCAGGGCACGTTGCCACGGCCCGCCACTGGGCAATATTAATTGAAAATCGTGAAATCCTGAACGTAGATATGTCGTTGTCAGACCTCAGAGAGAATCTTAATAATACATAAAGCATGTTTAGAGGATTTTGGCAGGGGAAAACAAAGCAGCTCTTCGTGCGTTTTGGGTCCTACTTCAAGTCACTGCCACGTAGTAGTACGACGCCGACTGCGAGAAAAAATCTACCTGATCAGTTACCTCTTAGGCATCGTTGGAACGCTGGATAAGATTTATCGTACATACTCTGATGTGGGCGCGATTACCGAATTGGTACAGGACCAGGTCAAACCATGACTGGTGGCCCACAGAGGCATGAAGGACTGTGGGTGGCGTCAAGCAGTTGGCATAGGGTAAGCTTGCATAAGTTTCGTACAAAACAAACGAGACACATAAATATACACCTGAATAATCAGAAACTGTTAGTACTTTGGTTCAGTGGGATGCTGGCAGAACCCGTTTTCCACTGCCTACGATGAGTTACTCCTTCAAGATGCCGAAATACTTGTACTATATCTCAAACATCTCCCTGCCGTATGAAAATTCAGCAGTACCAGTTTTTGGGCGTCATAAAGATATCGCGGGAGATGGAGGTGAGGAAGGATATGTGGAAAGCGCCTAGATTACTGAGCATCCTTGTTTATATCTAGAACTCCTGGATCATCTCGGCCTTTCCCCAGACGAGAATTGGGTAGTGGCCCTGGAGATAACTTCAACGGCCGCGCCGTAAGCACATACGAGTGCATCACACCAACCGGTTAGGAAGATAAGAACGTTAAAAGGCAGATTACTCCCTAGAATCGACAAAACATACAAGAGAAAGGAAACTCAAGCGTGGACCTCCTTTAGTGACGACATCTGAGTCGTTTGCTGTGTGAGCCGTGGCCCCAGTCTCGCCGTACGCATTGGTTGGCGTCTTTGAGACGAGTTCGAAAAGAAAAACCATAAGCTACTAACTTATTAGTCACAATCCGAGTTAGGGACACTTCTAAATGGAAGCCACCCAATTACTTGAAAGAAGACCCAGGGTATATTCATGAGGCATGGAACCTGCTCAGCGGGTTAAGAACCGACATTCTCTGAGACTGAGTATGCTGCACCCACTCCTTTTTTACTTCTGGCCGGGCTTGGGGACCGCGAAGGGGCTATTATGCACCATTGATAGTGCAACTTGAAAGTCAAGATATATGGACGGTCTCGCCCGACGCTGGTTCTAAACCCAAGAGGTTTAGCTCCACTGCTGCCAACGGGGTACCAGGCTGCCGGGGCTTCCCTCAAACCATACCTGAGTATCCAAACTCGGGACAAGCCCCTAAAGCTATTGGGATCTGGGGAACCACTTCTGCCGATGCGCCTTCCATCGTACAATTTCCCAAATGACGGGTGTATAGTAAACCTGGGTATTGTTCTCCCGCATGGTGAAATGGTGTGAACGTGTGCATGGGGCCGATCCATGCCCTGTTCATGATCAGGGATCTTTCAGTGATACGCTTTAGCTGTCAGAAAATATCGGATGCTTGTAAGCCTTCAGGTATAAAATGCCCAACACCCTTCCAGAGTCTCTATACACTTTCCCTCCATCTACAAATGACCATTACTTTGAAATTAATCCTTACCTTTGTTGCCTTGGTCGTCTCGGCCGTCACAGCCTCCGCTGTCCCATTTGTAGACACAGACCTTGTCAGTCGCGCATCAGGTATCTTGATTGGATTCCGTAGCGTACCGAAGGTGAAAAATCATATCTACCAATGTTATTATCAACTGACTTATCATTTACACAATAGGCAGATGCTGACCAGTATAACAAGGATGGCACCATCAATGGAAAGCCGGGAGGCAACAGTGGCCAGATTGGTCAGGGCATTTACCTGTCCCAAGGCCCAACAGACTGGCCCGGTCCCTACCTCTGCTACGTTTACGCAGATCCGACCAAGTTCAAGAAAGCCATGAAGCTTTGGATTCCGGAGAAGTCCGAGTTCGACGGGAAGACACTGTGGTACCAACAAGCCAACATAGACGCGTACA